>CAUYLG010006854.1:0-16372 GCA_963573385.1 Cacajao melanocephalus | reverse complement strand
GACTTGAACCCAGACCTTGAACAAGTAAACTTAACAAATATTTACAGAACTCTCCACCCGAAATCCACAAAACATACATTTTTCTCAGTATCACATTATACCTATTTTAAAAGTGACCACATAATTGGAAGTAAATCACTTCTCAGCAATTGCATAGCATTTCACAGGTTTAAATAAAATATTGGTTGGCTCTTGTTTGTTATTTTCATCCCTTATTCCTTCCTGTCTCCATTGTTAAGTACAATTATTGGCATAAAAGAGGTTTTTAATACCTATTTTTAGACTGCATTCTAGCCTGGGCAATAGAACAAGAATCCTATTCTCTCTCCCTCTTTCTCTTCCTCTTTCTTTCTCTCTTTCATTCTTTTTTTTTCTTTCTTTCACTCTTTCTTTCAAAAAAAATAAAAATAAAATAAAAAAGAATGAATAGCTTCTAAACTAGTAAAGTAGAAAAACGGAATAAGAAAATGTATTTCATTAATTCAAAAGAAGACAGGAAAGAAGAAATAATTTAAGTGAGAGAAATAGGATTATAAAATAAGATGTTAGAAATTCATTTATAGGTTGTAATAAATAGGAATGTCTTAAAAGCTCTAGCTAAAAAATAAAGACTATCAGACTAGATTTAAAAAAATTCATCTATGTGTTAAGAATCACAGCTGAAAACGAAGAATGCAGGGTTGGCACAGTGGCTCACACATGTAATCTCAGTACTTTGGGAGGCCAAGGAATGCAGATCACATGAAGTCAGGAGTTCGAGACCAGCCTGGCCCCATCTCTATTAAAAACACAAAAATTAGCCAGGCACAGTGGCATGCACCTGTAATTCCCGCTGGTTGGCAGACTAGGCATGAGAATCCAGGAGGTTGCAGTGAGCCAAGATCACACAACTGCACTCAAACCTGGGTGACAGAAAGAGACTTTGTCTCAAAAACAAACAAGAAACCAACCAAACAAACAAAAAACTAAGGATATGGAGAGACTAAATGCAAATGCAAAAGAATGGAAAAAATAAGAAAAATATATGTCAGGCAAATGTTACCTTTGAAAGTAGTGTAGTTATATATTAAAATGAGCAAAACAGACTTTAAGGCAAGTAGCACTATTAGAATTAAAGAAACCACCACATAAAGAGAAAAGATTTACTTTACCAGAAAAAACAGCATTCTAAACGTATATGTACCTAATGTTCCTAATCTATAAAAAGCAAAATTGACAGACCTACAGAGAGAAATATATTATTCCATCATGATGGATTTTATCCTACTTTCTCAGTAACTAATGGATCACTCCTGAAGGAAAATCAGTAAAGCTATTGAAGATTTGAACAACACAATTTTCGAATGGATATATATATAATTTCACATCCAACAACTAGCGAATACACATTTCCCTCAAGCACACATAAAACCAATTTTTTTTAAAAGATGGCTTTAAAAATTCATATATTTAAACTCTTAGAAACATATTTTTTAATAATTCATTAAAATTAATCACACTGGAAATTAGATATTACTTAGGTTTTGGGAAACAAGCCTGTGTGCCTTCTCAACCCTCAGCTACGTCCCCTTTGTCTCTTGGTCAGTGGCCCACCACACCAGGTTGCCTCTACACTTTGGACTTCAGTGAAACCCCTCACTATGGAGCATGGGATCTAGTTTTCTGAGCAGCCAATGAAAGCCCTAATGATACATCCTGGAAATGTAGGGTGTTGAGTATGAATTGGGTATGAATGTTGACTAATGGGAAATGGGAGATGAAAAAGGCAGCTGGGAAAACAAATTCCTCCTTCCTTCACTCTCCTACAGTTAACTCTGAGGTGAGGGCCCTCACTGCAACCTTTCTAGGGAAATTTAACACTGAGTGAACGCAGCTGTTGGGTAACAACTGCCTTTTCATGACTCCTGGTGAAGTAGTATGTAGCACAGCTGGGCACTGCCTCACCTTGCATCAAATGCTACCTGGCCTCCTCTCTTTCACTTTCACTGCCCTGTGCTTATTCTTTCCAAACACGTGAGCATGGAAAAGAAGAAAGGATGAAAATTGATGAACTATCCAACTAAGAAGTTAGAGAAGGAATAATAGAATAAATCCAAAGAAAAGAAAAGGAAAGAAATAACAAAGTTAAAAGGAGTTAGGGAAATGAAAAACAAAGAAATAAGTCAATAAGCCCCAAAGTTTGTTCATTGAAAATATAAACACTGCTGGGCACGTTGGTACGTTGGTACAGGTACTCAGAAGGGTCTGAGGCAGAAGGATCACTTAAGCCCAGGAGTTCTAGGCTGTAGTGTGCCACACTGATAGGACATCCACATGAAGTTCAGCTTCAATATAGTGATCTTCAGGGGGGCAGGGGACCACCTGGTTGCCTGAAGAGGCATGAACTGGCCCAGGTCAGAAATAGAGCAGGTCCAAACTCCCACGTGCTGATCAGTAGTGGAATCATGCCTGTGAATAGCCACTGCACGCCAGCCACACAACATGGGGAGGCCTCATCTCAACAACAACAACAAAAAAAACTGAAAAACAAAATATGAGTGCTTTAGAAAAGTCTGTGATAGAATGATCAAGAAAAAAATAGAAAAGGAACAAATAAGTAATGAAGAGGGGAACAAAACTATAGCAAAGATTTTAAAAATAGTATTTTAAGTAATGCCAATAAATTTGAAAACCTATGTGGAAATAATGATTTTCTGGTTATGACTTCAATACCGATTCAAGAAGAAATAGGCAACTGGAATGGAAGTTAAATTGGGACTTCTGATTCTCATAGAATGGCAGCCACCTAAACAAAGATCTCCACAGACATCCTCCAAAAACTATGCAGATCAATGAGGAGAACAAATAAGATTACTCTTAATCCATGCCTATATTGGAAGATAATTTACATATATGTGGAGCATAAATCTATGCAAGGAGGAGACTCAGCTGTAGAGCCCTCTCTGGAGTCAAGCAGGGATTTTGTGCAAGAAAAGTGCAACAAGATCCAAGCAGCAGCAGAAAATAAATAACTGTCCCCAGAGGCCAGGCGCGGTGGCTGACTCCTGTAATCCCAGCACTTTGGGAGACCGAGGTGGGCAGAGCACAAGGTCAGGAGTTTGAGACCAGCCTGGCCAACATGGTGAAATCCTGTCTCTACTAAAAGTACAAAAATTAGCTGGGCGTGGTGGCAAACACCTGTAGTCCCAGCTACTCAGAAGGCTGAGGCAGGAGAATTGTTTGAACCCAGGAGGTAGCGGTTGCAGTGAGCCAAGATTGTGCCACTGCACTCCAGCCTGGGTGACAGAGCAAGACTGCCTCAAAAGTAAAAATAAAAAAAATAAAAAAAATAAAAACTGTACCCAGAGTACAGCATCAGGAGAGCCTTCCATCCTAGTAGAGAAATATTGACAATACATTTGAGACCAAGTAAATCTAAGCAAAACAAAGAGCCTTAGAAAGTGTGTGAACTATAAAAACTTTAGGGAGAGAGGGAGGTAACTTGGAAGAAGGAGGCATCCGTTAAAGGCTTGGTAGTGAAAGAGAGGAAGGAAGAAACATCTGAATTAAGTGTCATCAGGAACAGTATCGCAAAATCATTAGCATGCCATTTCTCTCTCTCTCTTTCTCTCTCTCTCTCTCTCTCTCTCTCTCTCATTCTCTGTCACACACACACACACACACACACACACACACACACACACACACGCAAGGACACCATCCATTAAAGAAACTGAACTTCATTGTATCATCAGAAGAGGGCACTATTGAATTTGAAAATCCAGTAAAGCCAGCTGTCAGCCTGGGTTCCCACAAAAGCAGAGCTTGAGGACAAGGCTTGCATGCTTCCAAGAATTTATTTTGAGAAGTGATCTCAAGGAACAGGCATGAAGGACTAGAAGAAGGATAAAAGGAAGGAGGGAAAAGCAAACCAAGTGTGCATTATTGAACTAAGTATTGCTGTAGGCAACAAGGGCTCAGACTTGCTAGGAACTCTCTACAGAGCCATGGAGAATGCAGCCTTATCTAACCAAGAGACAGAGGAGGGGAGCAGGGAGCATTTAATCTGCTGATTCCCTCCCACATTGGTTAATGTGCAGCTACGGAGGTGGACTGCTTGGATCTCCTTTCAAGAAAGAACTTGCTACTTAATTAACTACAAGAAGGGCATTTATCTGAAGCCTTCAGCTTCAGATAAGTGAAGCCTTCAGCCTGCAGGATAGGAAGCAGCTTTTGAACCAAAGCCATGCTCTTCTGCCATTACATTACACCAGTTAATGGGTAAGCATGGTGAGGGTCCCAGAGCTTTGTCATTTCTGCCCAACATGGGCAGTCGTTGTTCCAAAGCTACCTGTTGAGCTAAGATGTGACAGATCTGCCTTAGCATTTGAGGCTCACCTCGCCCAACCCTGTGTGTGTCCTTGCCTGTTTTCTTTCCCAGGTGTCTGAACTGCATTGTGGTCTGAAGAATTTTCCTATCCAATCCTGCTTCTCTCCCTCACCCCACCTTCTTTTAACCTTTCTTGAGAGTTACAGCCAAATAAACCACTTGCACTCTTACCTCCATCTCAGCATCTGCTTCCTGGAAGACTCAACTGATACAGTCAAGGACGAGGATTGCCTCATGGGTGTTAATTCCCTCATGCTTCCAGGTTTGCACCTGCCTCAGAACATCTGCATAGGCGTGGGCATATCACACGGCAGTGCCAGAGAAACCCCAGGAAGAGTATGCAAGCTAGATCGGCAACTAGACGTATGCAATGCAGTGGAAACCAGATGCGGTCAGTTTATTCCGGTGTCTGGCTGGTCACTCAGCAATGACGCATAAAAAAGGTGAGCTGAGAAGATGTGAGGCCAGACTCAAGAGGTGTCTGACACAACCAAGAAAAAAAAAAGAGAGAGAGAAAGAGATTCACTTTGTTGCCCAGGGCGGAATACAATGGCGTGATCATGGCTCACTGTAACCTCGAACTCTTGGACTCATGGCGTCCTCCTGCCTTACCCTCCCAAGTAGCCAGGATTATAGGCACAAACCACCATGCCTGGCTAATTTTTTTAAAACATAGTAGACATGGGGTCTCGGCTGTGTTGCCCAGGCTGATCTTGAACTCCTGACCTCAAGAGATCCTCCTGCCTCAGACTTCCAAAGTGTTGGGATTACAGGCATGAGCCACCATGCCTGGCCCAACAAACTACGTTTTGTACCTCAGATTCCTGCCTAACAATATGTCCAAGCTATTACAGAGCCTTCAGTAGCCAGACGTAACACAGAGATGTAGCAAATAAACTAGAGTGTGCACTGCTGCAACCGGTACCTGAGCTATAACTTATATTCATCCTGCCCCCTCCCCCATCACCCCCAGCTGTCCCTTTTCCTCAGCTGCACTTCAGCGGGTCTAGGTTGCTTGCCTGCTATGGTGCTTCAGACCTTCATCTCCAAGGGGTGCTTGCTGGGCCACAAAAAGGATGTCCCTGGGTTCCAGATGTATTTCCATTGCGTAGCAGAAACCCTAGCTCTTCAAGGTAGCGAGAGTCAACCACCTCTACCAATATTCTAGCTTCTTTCCTTGCCTGCTGCTCCACTGGCACGAGGATTCCAAAATGAGGTACTGGTTATAAAGCTTCATTTTCAGTGGAGCCCTGTGTCTCCTGGTGGGATACATGGACACTTTCCTCCCTCTCCATCCCTCAGTAAACAGCAAGCCGGGGCAGGGAAATATCAGTTATTCACCTCTCTTTGCAGAAAAATATTTCCCTTATGTCTAAGACTAACATTCTTTGGGCTGCTCGTATTTAACTTGAGAGTAAGGGAGCCTCGCCACACTGGCGAGAGGTGGAGAAACTACAGTGTTTTCCACTCCTATTGGTTCCTTTTTAGGGTCTCCTTCATTCCTCAAGGACTCACTACTTTCTCTTTATAGGCCTGACGTAGGTGGGGAATCTGGATCATCTCAACCACCCCTCAGCAAACCCTAAGATGGGTCCAGTGCCTCTCTTTAGAATGACGTAGTATTTGTCATCTACTGTTTTTAGTTTTGAGGCTTCAGCAGAAATTCTGAGGTGACCAGAAATGTCCAGTTGAAAATGAAAATATGTCTGACCTCACTGCAGTCATAGCAATGAATAAGCAATAAAGAAATGCCATTTTTGACCCATATGGTTGGCAGAAATTAATAAGAGCAATAGCAACCAGTGATAGGCAGGACCTAGAGCAACTCTGCAAAAGGCTAATAAGATGGAGTTATAATTTTTTTCTTTTCTCTTTTTCATACAGGGAAAAAGGGCTTTCATACCTGCAAAATATCAATTTTACTTCATTTTTAAAAGGTAATATGCAATATATTAAAGTTTTTATTTTAAAACCTAGATGACCTTAAACCTGTAAGTTAAACCTACAAATCATCTTGCTCTAGCAGATTTATCAATAAAATCAATTTTAAAATCATTGATACTGACTCTTTGATCAGTGTTCAACTAACTTAAGTTTAATGTGTTAAATCCTTCTTAAACGTTGACTTCACTTCTTTAAAAAAATCATAATTTCTTAGACATTTACAACTACAACCACAAATTTAATATATTAGCTTTTTCTAGACAAACGAAACCCCTGTTGTGGCAGACTTAACAAGCAAAATTATTCTCAGAAATTATGCTACTTTTGTAAATTAATAAATCAATCTTGTAAGGTGGTAAATCAGATTATCTTACCCCTTTCAAACTTTATGAAAACAGGAAAGCAAAGCGTACACAAAGCAGAACAATAAATTTTTAATAATTTCAAGACTTACTACAAATCCCATATGGTACAGCGCACTCAGAAGAAATCCACGTCCACTTTTTTATTATCTCTATATTTATTTGTTGTATACCTGTCCAGGGTTATAAATCACTCCCCTAACCAAGGGAAAATAATCACCATCTCCACAGGTTGATCCAATCCAAGATGCAGGTTAAAAAGATGTCTAATTTTCCTCCTGGTGTGAGAGGTGTCTGCACCCTGTCTATTACTTGCCTGCCTGTCTCATCCCCAACTTTTTATACAATGCTGTATTGGCACACGTGGAGGTGATGCACCCAGATGGGATGATCATATAAGCTAATGAGGCTTCATTCATACCCATGGGCTGGCAAGCTTACACATCCTCAATTCATAGTTAGAGTCTAACCTCTCTTGTGTACCGAAGACTTAAGGGAAAATGCCATGCCAGCACACCCCTGTGGAGTGCTTCTTCCCATTTAGATGAACAAGCTTCTGTGACAGGCTTTTTTCTAAAATTTGACTCTTCGTTCAGAAACAAATCCTTTTATGCTCAGCCAAGGAAGACTGGGATAGTGTAATGTTTTCATAAATCAATCTTTTAGGAACAAAGCTCTTTCATTTCAGTTAGGCCATGGTTGAAACTCACACATGAACACATACAGGTCTTAAATTATGTTGGCACATCATGTAGGTTAGCAGCAAATGCTTCACTTCTCCCTCCCCTGTTCATTCTGGGTGGAGTCACTGACTTCTGGCTCCATTTCTTCCTTGTTCCTCCACCTTCCTGCCTGCCATTTGGGAGGATGGAATATGTCTTCTTTACATGGACTCAATACCTGGCCACCAGGGATGAGCCTGCACAGGCCCAATTAACATGATCCTACTGCGGTCTTGCTGGCCTGTCCTCATGTCTAGGCTTCCGTCTCCACTGTCTACAGTACACCCCCCTATAACTGAAGCCCTCCCTATTGTGCTCTGAATGTGTCTCCCAAATTTCATGTGTTACAAACTCAATCCCCAATGTAGCATATTGGGAGGTAGGAACTTTGAGAGATGACTGGGTTATGAGGGCTCTGCTCTCATGAATGGATTAGTCTATTCATGGATTAATGGATTGAAGAGTTAATGGATTAATGAGTTACCATGGGAGTGGGACTGGTGGCTTTATAAGAAGTAGAAGAGCAATCTCTTGCCATGTGATACTCTGCACTGCCTCTAGACTTTAAAGAGTCCCTTTATGAGATGCCAGGTCATGCCCTTGGACTTCCCAGCCTCCAGAATTGTAAGAAATAAATTCCTTTTCTTTATAAATTACCCAGTTTCAAGTGTTCTGTTATAAGCAACAAAAAATGGACTGAGAAACTCAAGTAGCCCCCAAGCTCCTTGACTGGAACCCTCCCCTCCTGTATCAGTGTTTCTTCAAGGGCGGCCAATGATCGCTTAAAGCAGAATCACTTGAGGGGCTTGTAAAATGCAGAATCTCAGGCCACATCTCAGATACATGGAATCTCTGGGGATGGACGTAGCAATTTTCAAATGTAAAAGATGATAATTATCCAAACCAGAGTGTGAGAACCATGACTTCTATCATTCTTACCTACGTCTTCCCTTGGACCAATGGAGGTAGCATCCTATTCCCTGCTGTGAGTAGCCTGGAGTTAGGATTCCATTGACCTTCTGATTATGGGCATCTCCTCTTACCTGTGTTACTCACATTGAGCCACATTATGTGTGATTCTCAACCATTTTTACTTGAATCCCAATATGCCTTGTATTCATGGCTTGGTTTATATTCTTGCTTAATTTGTCTTGACTGCTATTGCTTATTATTTATGATCATTAGTTTCATAAGTCTCCCCTTTCAAAAACTTGAAATGCTAATGACACTCTTTCATTTCTCTCTTAGTTAAGTTTCCACCTCATTAGAACGCTGTATTAATCAAGGTTCTTCAGAGAAACAGAACCAATGGGATATTTATAGATATATACCAGGAAATTTACTATGAGAATTGGCTCCCACACTTACAGAGGCCAAGAAGCCCCACAATATACCATCTGCATGCTGGAGTCCCAGGAAAGCAGTGGTGGGATTCTGTCTGAGTCAGAAAGCCTGAGGACCAGAGGAGCCCACAGTGCAACTATCAGCCTGAAGCTGAAGGCCAAGAATCAGAGGTGGGCAGGGGGAGGGGGAGTGTCAGAGTCTGAAGGCTCCAGAACCAGGAGCTCCAATGTCCAAGGGCAGAAGAAGACAATGTCTTCACTTGAGAAGACAGAGTTCACCCTTTCTCCACCTTTTTGCTCTGTTTGGGCCCTAAACAGTTTGGATAATGTCCACTCACACGGGTGAAGGTAGATCTTCTTTACTCAGCCTGCTGATTTAAATTCCAAATTTCTTCCTGAAACACCCTCATAGACATACCCAGAAACAATATCTCACCAGCTACCTAGGCATTTCTTAGCTCAGTTAGGTTGACACATAAAAGTAATCACCGTGGCCTGGCATGGTGGCTCATGCCTGTAATCTCAGCACTTTGGGAGGCTGAGACAGGAGGATCACTTGAGCCTAGGAATTCAAGACCAGCCTGGGCAACATAGCGAGACGCCATCTCTAAAAAAAAAAAAAAAAATACAAAAATTAGCCAGGCGTGGTGGTGTGCACCTGTGGTCCCAGCTACTCGGGAGGTTGAGGTGGGAGGACTTGAGCCCAGGAGGTCAAGGCTGCAGTGAGCTGTGATTGTGCCACTGCACTCAAGCCTGGGTGGGTGACAGAGCAAGACCCTATCTCAAAGAAAAAAAAAAGCAATCATCATGGACGCACTCTGAGGGGACCCCAATCACAGACTGGTGGGTTTATAGGCAAAGAACCACTTCCTTTAGTTAATCACAGAACTGGCAGCCTGTACTGAATTGTACACTTGAAGGTATGATGGGCTTTCAGGTGGGGAGACAGTCCCTTCAGGAAAGGCAGTGAATTCTCTTAGGAAGATGGAGCTTTTGGGTTTGAGCTACAAAATGAACCAGCTCTAGAGTTGCTGGGACAGCCAGGCCCCTACAGAGCAAGCCTGGGATGCTGACTCTCAGAGCACCCCTGGGCAGCTCTATAAAGCCCACCTTTCCCCCCTCCCCACTGAAAAGCGTGTCCCACATCCTTCCAGTCGTGCATGCACTCCTCCTCTTTAGCGCTTGCCTTTGTGAGTTCTCACTCTCAGGATCTTTCCCTGGCTTCCTCGGGTGGATGCCTGAGAGATGAACCCACACAAGTAACTGCTAGTTCGATGTGCTACTTCTTCTAAGTGTATCTAATCTTCGCAAGATATCCATAGAGCCATCGTGTGCCAGACCTTGGGCTATCTTGTCCAACCCCTTCTCTGTGGACAGGAAAATGAACTCCAAATAGGAGCACCGCCTGCAAAAGGACATACTAGGAAGGGGTGGAGCCTGATGTGAATAGCTGGAGCCTATTTAGAGCCTGGCTCTTCATTTCTAGAATCTTCTCTACCCCCTCCTAAAACCATACCTAAATGGGAAAAAGAATGAACGGACTCCCAAATACTGCCCTGCCTCACTGTGTCCATTTTTCATTTCTAGACCTCTCCCCTGCATGCCACACTCACACATCCATCTGTCTACCTGACTGTTCCATTGGGTATCAAATCTCACGTCTAAAACTAACCCGAATCTCCTCTCCTCTCCAGACTTGCTCCTCCCGTAGTCTTCCTTATTTTAGTAAATGGCAAGTCTACCCTTCCAGCCTCTCAAACCAGCTTAGTCATCCTTGTCTTTCTCTCACACACCGTTTTCTAGCCATCAGCACATCCTTCAGCATATCTGTCATGGCAGAGGCCACAGCCTTCCTTTCCTTACATTGCAATCGCTTCCTACATGGCTTTCCTACTTCAGCATCTCCCTGCTCCCTGCAGTCAATACCTCACACAGCACCTGGGGTGGAGGGAGGACCAGATCTCTCCGCTGTCGTAACGCTTCTATGGCTCCCATGTCAGGCAAACGCTGTGGTTCTTACCATGGCCTGCAAGTCCTGCATGACACATGGCATCCGCTGGGGCTGCCTCCTACCTTCAGCCTCTACCTCATCTCCTACCACTCCCCACTCCTTCACTCTGCTCCACTGCCCTGGGCTTTGTGTTGTTCTTCAAACTTGCCAGGAAGGTACAGACTTAAGACCTTTGTGTGAGTCTTCCCTCTTCTGCCAACTCCCTTCCCAGACGTCCAGGGCTCACCCCCTTACTTCCTTCAGGCTCTGCTCCAACCTCACCTAGCGGAAGAGGTCTTCTTGACGGCCCCATAGAACATTGTAACAGTGGCCCTTCTTCCCCTCACTCCCTTTCCCTTTGTTTACTGTTCTCCAAAGCATTCGCCATCTGACACACTTTATATTTACTTGTTTGTTTACTTATTCATTTTCTATCACTCTGCTCTAGAACATGAACTCTATGATGGTGGGGAATTTGCTTTGCTCACTGCTGAACATTTCCCAGCATACAGAGCAGCACCTGGCACTTACTAGATGCTCAATAAACATTTACTCAATGAACAAAGGAGTGATTCTGTGGCAGATACTGTGGTAAGCATTTTATGTTCATTATTTCATTTCACCCTCACAACAAACTTGTAAGATGAACATCACGTTTTTCTGATGAGGAAATGAAGTATCAGAAGGATTCAAAACTACAAACAAAAGTTTCAGCGTGTTCACTGCTGATAAGTGGTAGAGTCAGGATTTGAACTCCGTTCTGATTCAACTATCCTTTTTTAAAAAATAGAAGAAGACGTTTCAGGAATTATTCTATTATTTATTCTAATGTAAAGCCAAACCAACAGAATCAAACATATTATTCTTTCTAAAAACATTTGCATTTTTAAAATTTTTCTTTTGTTTTGTTTTTGACACAGAGTCTCACTCTGTTACCTAGGTTGGAGTGCACTGGCGTGGTCACAGCTCACTGCAGCCTCAATCTCCTGGGCTTAAGTGATCCTCCTTCCTCAGCCTCCCAAGTACCTGGGACTACATGCACGCACCACTGCACCAAGCTAATTTTTATTTTTTGTAGAGACGAGATCTCATTATGTTGCCTAGGCTGGTCTCAAACTCCTGGACTCAAGCAATCTTCCTGCCTCAGACTCCCAAAGTGCTGAGATTATAGGTAGGAGCCATCATGTCCAGTCTTTTAAATGTTTGCATTTTAAAAGACAGTGTGGAGAATGTGGGGGTGTTGAATCCTTTATGGTGGAATTTCATACATTCAGCAGTAGATTGTGATAGGTTCCCCAAACCTATCACATAGGTGACTCCATCCTCTCTCTGCTCACTCTATCTGTAGCACGGGGTGCCTCACCATGCCCCTTTTCAGGCAGTCATCCTGAAGGAGCATTCCTGTCCTGTACAACATCAGTGGTCACCTAGCTAATGAGTAGAGCCCTGGATCTGTACTCAGAACACTTGGATTTGAGATTTTCTCTACAGCATACTCACTGGGTGACCTGGACAAGACATGATACTCCTTTGAGCCCAGCCTTGCTCTGTCCCTTTGTAGGGTGGTTATAAGGGTCAAAAGAGGACACCCCAGTAAGTGCTTTCCAAAGTGCTGTCACAATGCGTGCTGTCACCCCCGATGCTAATTCTCTCTCACTTGGACCTAGACATTTGCATTTTACCTGAAACTTTAATGCTGACAGACACACATCTCTTCAGGGATGCTCTAAAATTGTAATAAGATCAGTAATTCCATTTTATCTGCCTCTCCTCCCCTCCTGTGCCCTCTGATCTGTCTCACGCCTTTGCTGTCATTCATACCCACACCTTTTATTTTATTTTACATACACAATGCACACAGGTTCTCACTCTCGGACACACTCAAGCATACAGAGCCTTTCTTCCATATTCTGAGTTTTGGACATGCAGAACTGTCTAGAGAAGGTAGACCTGTGGGAGTAGGGCAGAGAAATTAAGGAAACACCTCAAAGAATGTCCTAATAGAAGGAAAGGGAGCCTGTGTTTGAGGAATGGCTAGCAGGCTGAAGCATCTTTACTGTGCACGGTGAGGGTGGAGTGGGTCAGAGAGTGCTCAGGTAAGCACAGCTGTGAAGGTAGAGCCAGGCGGTCCTGGATCCTGCATTCAGTCAACTTTGGCTGTATTAGTCTGTTTTCATGTTGCCGATGAAGACATATCCAAGACTGGGTAATTTATACAGAAAAAGAGGTTTAATGGACTCACAGTTCCACGTGGCTGGGAAGGCCTAATAATCATGGTGGAGGTGAAAGGCACATCTTACATGGTGGCAGACAAGAGAGAAAATGAGAGCCAAGTGAAAGGGGTTTCCCCTTATAAAACCATCAGATCTCATGAGACTTATTCACTACCATGAGAACAGCATGAGGAAAACTGCTCCCATGATTATATTATCTCCTACCAGGTCCCTCCCATAACACTTGGGAATTCTGGCAGCAACAACTCGAGATGAGATTTGGGTGGGGTCACAGCCAAATCATATTAGTGGCAGAAGCTCTCATCACAGTCATCTCACAGCCTCCCGAGTAGCCGGGATTACAGGCGCCTGCCACCATGTCCAGCTAATTTTTGTATTTTTAGTAGACATGGAATTTCTCCATGTTAATCAGGCTGGTCTTGAGCTCCCGACCTCAGTTGATCTGCCCGCCTCAGCCTTCCAAAGTGCTGGGATTACAGGCGTGAACCACCATTCCTAGCCAAAAAGCAGATTTTTATTATAATGTTCTATACACTTCTTTATTCATACTGACATGTAGCTGGGTTTGTGCAAAACTTTCTGCCAGACCTATGAACCTTAAAAAGGTATAAATATTACTTACCACAGTTTCTGTTGTTTTTCTACACATGATGTATACAACCTTCCTCACTCTGTTTTGGGGGCCACTCCTGATCAAGGGTATTTCAGAAATCTACTTAGTCAGGGTTTTTATTCCTGGTTGCTGGCTGTATTCTTGCCTCTGATGGAGGTGTGAGTCTTATTGACCCTTGCACTCTGGGAAGAGGGGCGTCTCTATTTCTCATGCTCTCTCACCTCCCGGGAGCCTCAGGCTTTCTCCCTGGCTTCCTCCTTCCCCATCCCAATGAAGACCTCACAGAGGTCCTGTAGTTTACATGTCCCAGCCTCATCGCCTGCCAGTGAAGGAACAAGACCTCTCTGAGAGCTTAGCTTATTGTGTGTAAAATGAAAAACTCACCTCTATTGGTCATTGAGAAAAAAGAGAGAATCCCATGATAAGAAAATGGGACTTCTTCTCAGGATGAAGAAAGTGGGAAAGAATGATATTCCCACTGTAGAATAAGGAAAAGCTGGATAGGCTACAAAGTTATAGGTTTTATGGAGCCCATGAGAAACAGGCATCAAGTAAGCCAAATTCCAGGGAGGAACGAGGCCCTCAAAAGCAACATTAGAAACCCTTCAAAAAATCAATAAATCCAAGAGCTAGTTTTTCAAAAAGATCAACAAAATAGACAGACCATTAGCCAGATTAATAAAAAGAAAAGAGAGAATAATAAAATAGATGCAATAAAAAACTATAAAGGGGACATCACCAACAATTCCACAGAAATACAAACTATAATCCGAGATTACTACAAACAACTCTATGCACACAAGCCAGTAAATCTGGAGAAATTGATGAATTTCTGGACATTTGCACTCTCCCATGACTAAACCAGGAAGAAGTTGAATCCCTGAATAGACCAATAACAAGGGCTGAAGTTCAGGCAGCAATTAATAGCCTACTAGCTGCAAAAAGCCCAGGTCCAAACTGGTTTACAGCCAAATTCTACCAGACATACAAGGAGGAGCTGGTATCATTTCTTCTGAATCTATTCCAAACAATACAAAAAGAGGGAATCCTTCTCAACTCATATTATGAGACCAACATCATCCTAATACCAAAACCAGGCACAGATGCAACTAAAAAAGAAAACTTTGGGCCAATATCCATGATGAACATCAATGCAAAAATCTTCAATAAAATACTGGCAAACAGAATGCAACAGTAAATCAAAAAGCTTATTCATCATGATGAAGTAGGCTTCATCCTGGAGATACAAGGCTAGTTCAACATATGAAAGTCTATAAATGTAATGCATCACATAAATAGAACCAAAGACAAAAACCACATGATTATCCCAATTGATGCAGAGAAGGCCATCAACGAAATTCAACAGTCGTTTATGCTAAATACCCTCAATAAACTAGGTATCTATGGTACGTATCACAAAATAATAAAAGCTATTTATGGTAAACCCACAGCCAATATCATACTGAATGGGCAAAAACTGAAAGCATTCCCTTTGAAATCTGGCACAAGACAAGGATGCCCTCTCTTACCACTCCTATTAAATATAGTGTGGGAAGCTCTAGCCAGAGAAATCAGGCAAGAAAAAGAAATAAAGAATATTTAATTATGAAAAAAAAAAGTCAAATTGTCTCTATTTGCAGATGACATGATTGTATATTTAGAAGGCCCCATTGTCTCAGCCCAAAGTCTCCTGAAACTGATAAGCAACTTCAGCAGTCTCAGGATAGAAAATCAATGTGCAGAAATCACAAGCATTTCTATACACCAATAACAGATAAACAGAGAGCCAAATCAAAAGTGAACTCCTATTCACAATTGCTGCAAAGAGAAAAAAATACCTAGGAATACAACTAACAAATGATGTAAAGGACCTCTTCAAGGAGAACTACAAACCACTGCTCAAGGAAATAAGAGAGGACACAAACAGATGGAAAAACATTCCATGCTCATGGTTGGGAAGAATCAACATCATAAAAATGGCTGTACTGCCCAAAGTAATTTATAGATTCCATGCTATCCTCATCAAGCTACCAATGACCTTCTTCACAGAACTGGAAAAAAACACCTTAAAATTCATATGGAACCAGAAGAGAGCCCACATAGCCAAAACAATCCTAAGCAAAAAGAACAAAGCTGGAGGCATCATGCTGTCTGACTTCAAACCATACTACAAAGCCACAGTAATCAAAAAAGCATGGTACTGGTACCAAAACAGAGACATAGACCAATGGAACAGAACAGAGGCCTCAGAAGCAACACCACAAATCTACAATCACCTGATCTTTGACAAACCTGAGAAAAACAAGCAATGGGGAAAGGATTTCCTGTTTAATAAATGGTGTTGGGAAATCTGGCTAGCCATGTGCAGAAAGCAGAAACTGGACCCCTTCCTGATCCCTTACACTAAAATTAACTCCAGATGGATTAAAGACTTAAACATAAGACCTAACACTGTGGGGATCGCTCCCGTTCACAGTGCTTAGCTGTACCGTGGCCATTTTGAGCTTGAGCCCATACACGTTTCACCTCTCACCTGGAGGCTGTTGAGCTGAGGGAAGGGATGAAGTGCTGATGCATGACTTCTGCAGAATATTTTGGCTACTGACACGAAGAACAGGGCGTGCCATGGCAGTTTCATGAGTCATTGTGCAGGCCTGATATGGTAATCCCTGTTTCTGTAAACATTTTATGGCTCTGTTTACCCCAAGCGGGCCTGATATGGTGTGTTTCTTAATTCCTGTTTCTGTAAACATTTTATGACTCTGTTTACCCCAAGTGGGCCTGGCTGTGCTGCC
>CAUYLG010006853.1:0-27948 GCA_963573385.1 Cacajao melanocephalus | reverse complement strand
AATAACAAGGTCTGAAGTTGAGGCAGCAATTAAGAGCCTACCACCCAAAAAAAGCCCAGGTCCAGATGGGTTCACAGCCAAATTCTACCAGACATACAAAGAGGAGCTGGTACCATTCCTTCTGAAACTATTCCAAATAATCCAAATCATTTTATGAGACCAACATCATCCTGATACCAAAACCCAGCAGAGACTCAACAAGAAAAGAAAACTTCAGGCCAATATCCATGATGAACATGGATGCAAAAATCTCCATTTGCATTTTTAAAGGGTCACTCTGCTCTTTGGAAAGGAGGTTTGTGCCAGGCGTGGTGGCTCATGCCTGTAATCCCAGCACCTTGGGAGGCTAAGGTGGGCGGATCATTTGAGGTCGGGAGTTTGAGACCAGCCTGACCAACATGGAGAAACCCCATCCCTACTAAAAATACAAAATTAGCTAGGCGTGGTAGCACGTGCCTATAATCCCAGCTACTTGGGAGACTGAGGCAGGAGACTTGCTTGAACCCTGGAGGCGGATGTTGTGGTGAGCCAAGATTGAACCACTGCACTCCAGACTGGGCAACAAGACCAAAACTCAGTCTCAAAAAAAAAAAACAAAAAACGACTTTTCAGATCTCATGAGACTTTAAAAAAAAAAAAAGGAAAGGAGGTTTTAAGGAGAATGGGGATAAATAAAAATAGAGAGACCAAAGAGAACGCTAATCCAGACTAGAGATGGTGGTGGCTTGCATTAAAGGGTAGCAGGTGAAATGATGAGAAAGGGTCAGGTTCTTACTCTATTTCAATAGTAGGACGAAGGGGAATTACTGTTGGATTGACTGTGGATTGTAAATCAAGAATGGCTCCAAAGGTTTTGGCCTAAACAACTAGAAAGATGGAGATGGCTCTGATTTAAAAGGGAAAAACAGAAGCAGATTTAAAAAGTGAAATCAAAAATGATCTAGAATATTAAGCTTCTACCTGCTAGACATCCAAGTGTCAAATTTGAATAGGGGTTGGCTATACGTCATACAAGTCAATTCAGGGGAAAAGTCGGAGCTAGAGATACATTTGGGAATCTGCATATTTGAAGCCACAGAAATGAATGAAAGCATCCAGGAAGAAAATGCAGATAGACAAGAGAGGGAGTTCAAGGACTGAGGCTTGTTTCATTTCAATCTTTAGAGGAAGTATAGATGAAAATCCAGCAAAGGAAACAGAAAAAGAATAGCCCGAGAGGCAAGAGAACTGAGTCCAATGAGGTAACAAATACCTGAATGAGAGAAGTCCTTCAGGAAAGGAATTATCAACCATGTACAATGCTGCTGTTAGTTCCAATACAATGAGCATGCAACATTGACCACAGGATTTGTTGTTTGTTTGTTTGTTGAGACTGAGTCTTGCTCTGTCAACCAGGCTGGAGTGGAGTGGTTCAATCTCGGCTCACTGCAACTTACGCCTCCTAGGTTCAAGCGATTCTCCTACCTCAGCCTCTGGAGTAGCTGGAAGTATACAGGCACACACCACTATGCCCGACTAATTTTTGGTTTTTAGTAAAGCTAGTAGCTATCACATTGAACAGCACACATAGAACATATTCTCATCATCATAGAAAGTTCTACTGGACAGAGCAATAGAAAGTGAAGAATTAATAATACATCGGCTGGGTGTGGTGGCTCTCGCCTGTAATCCCAGCACTTTGGGAGGCCGAGGCAGGAGGATCACCCGAGGTCAGAAGTTTGAGACCAGCGTGACAAACATGGAGAAACCCCATCACTAGTAAAAATACAAAATTAGCCGTGCATGGTGGTGCATGCCTGTAATCCCAGCTACTGGGGAGACTGAGGCAGGAGAATCACTTGAACCCGGGAGGCGGAGGTTGTGGTGAGCTGAGATCGCACCATTGCACTCCAGTCTGGGAAACAAGATTGAAACTCTGTCTCAGAAAAAAAAAAAAAAAAAGAATTAATAATGCATAAGCAAGAGGGAATGAGCGAGAGAGAAAATAAATTGAGTAGGCAACAGAGGATGGAATTCAGTACAAAAGTGAAGGGTTGGCTATAGTTAAGAATGCAGACAGTCCAGTCATTGTCATGGAAGGGAAGAAGAGGTACATGGGAACAGATATACCAAAGCTGGTAAAGGTAGTGAATGAATGAATGTTCTCTTTAATTGCTTGTAGCCCTGAAATCCTTAATCCCCAACCAATATTCCCTCTGTTCCTATATCAAGCTTCCTCTTGAAGTATGGAGCAACTACTAATGAAATTTTTCTAGGCATTCATTTATTCACTATTTAATGAGCACCTACGATCTGCCAGGCAGTGGGTTAAATGCTAGAAAAAAATAGGATGGGCAAAAGCGGGAATGGTCCTTACAGTTGTGGAGCTTACATTCCAGAGGGTAAAGCAGATATTAATCAAATAATTACCCTAATGAATTATACACAGATAGAGGTTCCGAAGGAAAGACATGTTTCCATTAGAGTATACTTCACCTAGGGAGTCAGAAAGGCTTCTTAGGAAAGGGATCTTTAGGTTGAGGTCTGACAGGTGAATAGTTATTAATACATGCAAGGTGTATGCACACATATGTATGTGTTCGTGTGTGTGTGTATGTGTGTGTGTATAAGAGAGAAAGCGTGGTTTGCTTGTCTTTTAGTTAATGCTTCCCAAACTCTTCTCAGATTTCTTTAGACACACTCGGAAGCTATGTATAGCAGAAGAGAAGCCCAGGCTCTCTTAGCTTATTCTGAACTATAAAATGGATTCAGATGTTGGTTAGAAACCAGAGATCCCTGCTCCAGTGAATGAAATAGCCCCTGAACAGAGTCTTATTAGGAAGAACAGCTTAGAAACCAGACTTTGCAGAAGGACTTAAATGCTTGGTTTTCTTATGTGTAAAACCGGTGACGCTTACACCTCCCAGGATTTCTGGGGAACATGAGATAAAATAAATGAGGTACTTACCTTGCCAGGCACAATGGAAGCTGTAAAAAATTATGTAGCTATTTTTATTGTTTGTTGTTGCTGCTTTTCATATTCAAGTCTAAACCTGATGAATTTGGATTCTTCTCCAGTTTCTCCTTAGGGCCTGATTTTTAAACAGTAATTAGTCCTACTGCATCACTGCATGTGATGCCCTTGGATATTTACTGATCTATTTTCTTCTATTTTAATTATTTATTTTATTTATTTTATTATTATTATTTTGAGATGGAGTTTTGCTCTTGTTGCCCAGGCTGGAGTGCAGTAGCGCAATCTCGGCTGACTGCAACCTCTGCACAAACACCATTGTCCTGCCTCAGCCTCCTGAGCAGTTGAGAGCCACCACGCCTGGCTAATTTTGTATTTTAAATAGAGATGAGGTTTTGCCATGTTGGCCATGCCAGTCCCAAACTCCTGACCTCAGGTGACCCACCTGCCTCGGCCTCCCAAAGTGCTGGAATTACAGGTGTGAGCCACCACGCCCATCCTATTTTATTTTTTACTTTTTTTTCTTTTTCTTTTATATATATATATTTTTTATTTTTTTAAGATGGGGTTTCACCATATTGGTCAGGCTGGTCTCGAACTCCTGACCTCAGGTGATCCGCCCACCTTTGCCTCCCAAAGTGCTGGGATTACAGGTGTGAGCCACTGCACCTGGCCTGTTCTCTCTATTTTGTGTATGTTTAAATATGTTCACAAAGAAAAAGAATTTAAATGCTGGTTATATTTTGATTTCACTTCTGACTAATACAGCATGACTTGGAGTTTGAAAAACACTGTATTCAAATAGTCCATATAAATGCAAAGTAGACCAAAGCACCAGCTAGACAAATGTACCAGACTGTACCCTCAGAGATGGAGACCTGTTTATGGGACATAATTAATTGACTTCTCCAACCAATACTAGCTCAAATATCAAAACTTGCAGTTGGTGCTAAACCATTTTATATAAAATATTAAATGTCCAAGATTATAGCTATTACAGTCTAAGAAAAGGATTTACATTTAAGACCAAGGTTTAAAAAGAAAGTAACATTTAACTTTGAAATTCTGAGCACAGACCAGGCGCGGTGGCTCATGCCTGTAATCCCAGCACTTTGGGAGGCTGAGGTGGGCAGATCATCTGAGGTCAGAAGTTCGAGACCAGTCTGATCAACATGATAAAACCCTGTCTCTACAAAAAAATAAATAAATAAAAATATATCTTAAAAAAAAAAGAAATTCTGAGCATAAAGTATAGTACTCAACACCCTAAATCGGAAGCTTACAAGGCAGTGGGCATTACTCTTGTTTCTCTTAGATCAATTAATTTCTTTCTTGCCTCCTGATAATTTTTTATGAATCACAAAGAATCAGAAAATAAAACCAATTCTTCATAACTGTTTGTCAGCCTTTTTGGAATCTATTCCAATTTTGACACAAGCACATTCAAAACAGTGGGAGCAAAGAAGCAAGTGATTACCTTAAGTTTAACAGCCTGTTTGTTCAAAAGACTTAACATATTTTAAGCAGCAGATTTAATGTTTAGCTGTGATTGTGTTTTCTCTTAAGGCAACTTGTCTGATGAATCAAGGGCTTCTCCCATCTGCAACTAGATTTTTCATATCCAAATGTATTCATGTATGTAATTCCCAATTATTCAAAAATTATTCTGCTCAGACGTTTGTTTGCACACAGCCCCAAGATTCTCATTACAAGTAGAAGTCCAATTTGCCATTGTTACACCCTTCAGCAACACTTATGTCAAAACAGTGATTCTTTCAGAAGCTTACAAACCAGCAAGACAGATGCAGGGTTATTTACTGTAAGAAAGTAACCAATGCTGGCAACAAGGAGTTGCTGCTGATATTTTCCCAGTGTTACCATGTGTGAAGCCTGAAAAGTTTATGTGTTTCCCACAGGGCAGATAGTGTCTGGATAAATCAATATAGAATAGTAGTCAAACATAATTGGCAGTTCAATGTGCTATACAACGGAGTCCCTTTAAGACAGAAAATGGATATAATCCTTATACTGCTGAAAATAAACTTTAGGATGCTTTATTGAACATTATTATTAAGCATTATTTTAATGCTTAAAATGTGACATGGATTTTTTTTTTTTTTTTTTTTGAGACAGAGTCTTGCTTTTGTCGCCCAGGCTGGAGTGCAATGGCGTGATCTTGACTCACGGCAACCTCTGGCTCCTGGGTTCAAGCAGTTCTCCCGTTTCAGCCTCCCAAGTAGCTGGGGCTACAGGTGCCTGCCACCACGCCTGGCTAATTTTTGTATTTTTAGTACAGATGGGGGTTTCACGATATTGGTCAGGCTGGTCTCAAACTCCTGACCTCAGATGATCCACCCACCTTGGCCTCCCAAAGTGCTGGGATTACAGGTGTAATCTGTAATTATACCACACCTGGTCAACATGGATCTCTTAAATTTCCTGGTTAATGGATGGTTCCTGTATGTCTTGTTTGGTTTTTAATGAACTAGAAAATGTATTTAATTTTCTTTGAGCAATAGATAATGTAGAATTTCTGTTTTGCTTGTGTCTCTGTAAGGGTTGAAAAATAATTTATATTGAACACTTTTATGCAACTTGCCTTCTGATAATTTCAGTTTAATTGGGAGAAGGAGGACTCATAGAGTTTACTTGGGCTAGTAAAGTTTGGATTTTCCGGGCTGGCACAGTGGCCCACGCCTATAATCCCAGCACTTTGGGAGGCCAAGGCGGGCAGATCACCTGAGGTCAGGAGTTCGAGACCAGCCTGGCTAACATGGAGAAACCCCATCTCTACTAAAAATACAAAAATTAGCCTGGCATGGTGGCAGGCACCTATAATCCCAGCTACCAGGAGGCTGAGGCACGGGAATCACTTGAACCTGGGAGGTGGAGGTTACAGTGACCCAAGCTCACACCATTGCACTCCAGCCTGGGCCACAAGAGTGAAACTGTGTGTCAAAAAAAAAAACAAAAACAAAACGTATTTTCCATTTCATTAAGTCGCAGGACACTGATATGGCTCTTGTTCTTGGCTTTCCATCTTGCTTTTCTTTCTCTTTCTAATAGATCCGACCTCTGAGCCCAGAGATAGACACATGACCAGGCCTGACCACTATATCACCCTGGTCACAGTGATGATTCTGTAACAATCCTAGAGATGAGACCCCATCTACCCTAAACAAAGTTTTTCCCTTTAACTAAAGGAGCTAGTCGGGAGCGTGTTTTGGTTTTTTGCATCATGGAGCTTGAAGGAAGTGAAGACCTGCCTGCAGACAGCCTCTTCACTGTGTGAAGAGAGCCCGTTTTCTGGTTTTTGTTTTGTTTTGTCTTTTGAGACAGGGTCTCACTCTGTTGCCCAGACTGAGTGCAGTGGCACAATCATGGCTCACTGCAGCCTCAATCTCCCAGGTTCAGGTGATCCTCCTACCTCAGCCTTCCAAGTACCTATTTTTTTTTAGACTAAGTTTCACTCTTGTTGCCCAGGCTGAAGTGTAATGCTGTAATCTTGGCTCACTGCAACCTCTGCCTCAGCCTCCAGAGTAGCTAGAATTACAGGCACGTGCCACCATGCCTGGCTAATTTTTGCATTTTTAGTAGAGATGGGGTTTCATCATGTTGGCCAGGCTGGTCTCAAACTCCTGACCTCAGGTGATCCACCCACCTCAGCCTCCCAAAGTGCAGGGATTACAGGCATGAGCCACTGCACCCAGCCTGTTTTTTGTATTTTTTTTTTTTTTTTTTTTTTTTAGAAATGGGGTCTTGCCATGCTGCCCAGGCTGGTCTTGAACTCCTGGGATCAAATGATATGCCCATGTGGGCCTCCCACAGTGCTGGGATTACAGGTGTGATTCTTCACACTCAGCCAAGAGCCCATTTTCAGTGGAAGATAAAAAGGTCAACATGCAGAAGGATGTATGAGAGAGAGAGAGAGAGAGAGAGAGAGACAGAGAGAGAAAGAGAGAACATTCTGATGACCTACTTTGTTCCCTTAGATATAGCAGGACCTGAATTCCATTCATGGAATCCCCAGTAAAATGAGTTAATAATTTTCTGTTGATTCATTCACCTAATTTGAGTGGGGTTTGTTATTTGCATTGGAAAGAGCCCTGACTAGTGTAAAAACTGGTAGGAAGAAATAGAGTGGGACAATGTACTTACTAAAGCTAGAGTTTCAGGAAATTTTTTAGAGAAAAATATCAGGTTAGTAGAGTTTGTTTATTTGTTTTTGGCCTTCACTAGCATTCTGGAAGAAAGGAACAAACTTCACTCCACGCTAAATCATCTGAAAGCAGGAGAGTGGCAACAGCTTTGTTGAGCAGTCCTCTCCAATTGCCCACAATCTCAGATCACTGACAGTCAGATAAGCTAGGCCTTGGAGAATTACCAAGGCTGAATTCTGTGCCTGAGTTTGCATTTAGTGTGAACAAAGTCAAGGAAGTGGAAATCACAAGAGGAAATTCCTGGGTTCCAAGGGGGGGTCAGAAAAACAGAGGGAAGCCTTAAGATTCAGGTTGCTCCCAAACCCTCCTTTTCTGTACCCCTTACCTGATAGAAGCAACAATTTCCCCATTTGTAAAGCACCATCCTCTAAGGCTCATCCTGGAATCAAGTGACAGGTCCATTATTATATTAGGTTGGGTTCCCAGGGGAACAGATTCTGAGATTCAGATTTGAGCCCAGGATATCTATTGGAGAGTGCTCCAGGGAATAATATTTGAGGAATGAGGAAAGCCAGATTGGGCAGAGGGAGAGATCAAATTATGATTCAGTTGCAACTGAGGCCTCCCTCAGAGCCTACAGAGAACTTTGGATCTCAGAAGACCCTTCAAAGTTATTCTGCCTTCAGCCAAGGCAACTGGGCCTTTATACCCCATCACTGAACAGTCATTGGCTGTACACTGTCTTCAGGGAAGAAGCATGGCCTTGATTCAAGTGAGGGCAAGGGAGTTCCCAAAGAAACTCAAGCTGAGAGCCATTAGCTGCCAACACTTCCAGCTGCTGAGGAAGAGTACTTCAGTCCTAAAGGAGGAAACCCAGGTAGTGAACCACATCATCTGCTATACCACTCTATTGTGTCATGTCACTTAGAAGAAAAGGTTGTATTAAAGTTGTTAAGATACAACCAAGAGACAGAAATTACAAGAACAGGGTTCAGATACAGGGGCTATGACTTGATAAGATTTTGGCATCAGTTACTACCTAATGTAAACTGTAGGAATTAGATAGTTGACTAGCATTTTATGGGAAATGTATTAGCAGAAAAACTATGACCCTTGTAAATAGGGACTTGTAATTGGCTCAAAGCCTGAAGCAGTCTCTTAGGCAATCCCTAGGCCCTCTGAACACACCAGTGAGAATTCAATATTGATTTCAGATATGGCCATGTTGGTAATGGACATGAAAATTATTCCATCAGGTAGAATTGTTACAGTCAGATTGCAGACCAAGAAAAATCACCTCCACTGCCAGGGAAAGAAGTCTTTATAAGTCCTGCCCAACAGGAAATGGTATTTGCTCTACACTGTCTGTGACTATTGTTGGTTATTTCTCCCTTTTCCCATTCTTTTTTCTTCTTGAGAGACTCACTCTGTCGCAGGCTGTAGTGCAGCGGTGCGATCTCCGCTCACTGCAACCTCTGCCTCCTGGGTTCAAGCAATTCTCCTGCCTCAGCCTCCTGAGTAGCTGGGATTACAGGCGCCCACCACCATGCCCAGCTAATTTTTGTATTTTTAGTAGAGATGGGGTTTCACCATGTTGGCCAGGCTGGTCTCAAACCCCAGACCTCGTGATCCTCCTGTCTTGACCTCCCAAAATGCTGGGATTACAGGCGTGAGCCACTGTGCCTGGCTCCTTTTCCCAAATGTGAATTTTTATTGCAATCCACCTGGTTTTCTTCCCACCACTATGTATTGAGGCTGTTGGGATAGATACATTTGTAATTTAGCCGTAGATTATTAGATCACAGTGAGCCACATTTGGGCCTTAAATAATGGTACACGAAGCAGGATGTATAAACGATGTCTTTCTTGGGGTTGTCTCCCACTATAGAGTGAGTGGCATGCTTTCACTTGAGTGTGGTTCAGTTGAATTGTTAGATTAAAGTGATTTTTGAATTAATTATAGAAAGAAAGGTATGTGTGGCTGGATGTTAGAGGTCAAGGAGGAGATTGTGTCATGTAGCTGTCATTCCACACTGTTTCCCCTACATACATACTTCTGATTTCAAATATCAGCCCCCACCTCTGACCACAGGGATCAGCACATGATGCTGGCCTAGACAGAGTTACATCTTTTTGGCTAAAGTCATTCTTTGAGAGGACCCAAACTAGGCAATCTGAATAATTCATTTGATTTTATTAACTATAGCTAGTGGGAAAAATGTCTGTTCCTAGAGTCATAAGCCATGTAAATGTGAATCAGTAATTCCTGGTGGCCATTCTCCTTGCCTCCTCCTCACCTGCTGAAGAAACCTGTGTGTAGTAGGAGAATGAAGGCTACAAAGGAGAAACAGAGCCAAGGCCTAGACAGAGAGGCCTGTTGATGACTTTACCGGGGTTTCTACATTCAATTGTGTCCGAAGCCAAAGTTACCCCTGGACTTCCTAGTTACATGAGTCTATACATCACCTTTGTACTTAAGCTAGCTTGAGAGAGGTTTTTACTGCACTAAAAAAAGGCCTGGGTTGGGTTTTGAATAGGATCACCATTCTCTCTAGTATTAGGTTTCATTTTTATTTTCCTTAGATCCCAGGATGGATTGAATGGGTTTAATTCTTTAACAGCATGCTCTCTCTAAGCATGAATAAATATGTAGTCTTATTCTTATTTAAATGTTTTAATTATCTGTTATCATTTCTTTTTTATCATTTTGTTGATTATAACTTCATTACTTTTTCTTAAATGATGCAATAAAAATGCTGAAAGATTCAAACAACCAATCTGCATTCCAGAGTTTCAACAAAAGGGCCGGGAGCAGTGGCTCATGTTTATAATCCCAGCACTTTGGGAGGCCAAGGTGGGTGGATCACTTGAGATCAGGAGCAAACATGATGAAACCCAGTCTCTACTAAAAATACAAAAACTAGCTGGGTGTGGTGGTGGGCGCCTGTAATCCCAGCTACTCAGGAAGCTGAGGCAGGAGAATCACTTGAACCTGGGAGGTGGAGGTTGCAGTGAGCAGACATCATGCTACTGCACTCCAGCCTGGGCAACAGAGCAAGACTCCGTCTCAAAAAAATAAAAATAAATGGGAGCAAGTGAAGGATAAGTGAACTTTAAAAGCATCAGATGTTTGTTTCCTACGATCCATGGAAAAAAAGAAAAAGCATCAGATGTAATCTTTTCTGTTTTTTCATCTTAAATTCAAATGACAAAATCAGATATATTCTAAATTGAAAGTAACATATCAAAAATATTCCACAGCAAAATAGTGCAAAGGTTAAGGAAGGACACCATAGAGCAAAGTTGAAATGGCCTGTCGACCAAGGGGCTTGGAAATAAGACTTTCAAAGATAAGAGACTCTAAGCCGGGCACAATGGCTCACTCCTGTAATCCCAGCACTTTGGAAGGCTGAGGCCGGCAGGTCACTTGAGGTCAGGAGCTTGAGACCAGCCTGGCCAGCATGCTGAGACCCTGTCTCTACTAAAAATACAAAAATTAGCTAGGTGTGATGGTACATGCTTGTAATTCCAGCTACTTGGGAGGCTGAGGTGGGAGGATTGCTTGAACACGGGAGGCGGAGGTTGCAGTGAGCCGAGATTGCGCCACTGGATTCCAGCCTGGGCAATAGAGCAAGACTCTGTCTCAGAAAATAAATGAATAAATAAAAGTCTCAAATTCTCTACACTACCACGTCTCCCCAAGTATAATTAGATGCTCTAGAGGGCTTAGTTTCTTCAACTTCCACAGATCCCTTAACATATGTAACATATATATTTTATATGAACTCCCCAGGTGATTCTGTTGCACAATGATTTACAAATTGATTGAGCATATTATGTAAATTAACCCATAGGAGTTTTATAATTCGAGTTCTATTACTAACCACTTTTTACAAATGAGGAAACTTTAGGTACAGAAAGGATAGGTTGCTCAAGATCACGCAGTTTAAGTGGCTGAGCCACATTTGAAACCCCGGCAGGCTGGTTCCAAAGCCAATGGGTTTAACCACTACCAAGTGCAGTTTGGAAATGATGACCTTAATACAAAGGCACAGCAATCATGGTGACAACTGCAGGTAGCCCAGTAGAATACACATTTTCGGGCTGGGTGCGGTGGCTCTTGCCTGTAATCCCAGCACTTTGGGAGGCCAAGGTGGGCAGATCACAAGGTCAGGAGTTTGAGACCATCCTGGCCAATGTGGTGAAACCCTATCTCTACTAACGATACAAAAATTAGCTGGGCATGGTAGCGCAAGCCTGTAGTCCCAGCTATTCCAGAAGCTGAGGCAGAAGAATTGCTTGAACCTGGGAGGTGGAGGTTGCAGTGAGCAGAGATCGCGCCACTACACTTTGACCTGGGTGACAGAGAGAGACTCTGTCTCCAAAAAAAAAAAAAAAAAAAAAAGAAGACACATTTAGGTTCATTTGGGGTCTTTTACTATTCCTCCGAGGAATTCTTCTACCCAGCCAACACTGATTTCTCTTACTTCTGAACTCTTTACATTCAATTTAAAATCAGTACTGCCCAATTTAACATTTTATTAGTCCCTCTTATATTCAGTTAGTCCTGGCTTCTCAACTATATCAGAGCTTCCTGAGAACACAGGTCCAGTGTGACTTCTCCCCTTGTTTATAGCACCTGGTGCAGTACACTGTTAGGTGTTGACCAGATTTGGAAGTGCCAGGTTGGCTTTAGAAATCTGTAAATTTTAAATTGATTTAGGCCTAAAATAACGAGATTTACATTACATGTGATCAGTTCTTACCTTTTTGCAATTGTAGATGTTTAACTGGATCCTTCCTTCCTTTAGCCACATCAGATATCCTCTTGTTGATCTGCATTACTCAAAATTCACACAATTTTACCAATCAAATTGGTGCAAAAACATTCCCTTCCCGCAGCTGAAAGCAGTTCTTGACAGGTTTTTCTTTTGAGAAAGCTTCCAACAAGCTCTTTCCTCTTTGACTTTTGTTTGCTTCCTAGGAATGCACATGCTGGGACAAAATTACTTTATCCAAATGCCAGTGATTGAAAAGACATTCTAATTATCTGTTGATGGTAAATCTTAAAAGTTGTTTGGAAACCCATTTGTTGAGCTTATGAATGTTCAGAGGAAAGAATGGTCTACCTAGCACCTTAATAAGCCTGGTATTTGGAACTGCTGTAGGCTTGATTGCATTGAATTATAAATTGAATCATTACTAGCCTAACCTCTGGGAGGTTTTCAGTGATTGTTTTATTCAGCTTTACTGACTACGCGGCCCATAGCAACTCTGGCAATGATTCCCCTAGTGGTAGGAAGGGGCTGCCCAGCCCTGCCGGAGAAATTCATGACGGCTGCATTTGCATGCAGAGTTTGAAAAGATCTAAGGTCTTTGGAGACTAGAAATGTGTTTTTCCCTGTCTTAACTGGCAGTATGAGCCTCTGGCATTTCAAAGCGCAAGTCATTAGTGTCCACCAGGGTGATGTTAATCTGTCTGTGTTTCAGTCTCAGGACATTTTCCAGTTGCTTCTGCCACAACAATCTCTGCCATTTCAGTGCTTTTGATGCCCCTTGTGATTTCAGGAAGTTCCACAGTGTTGGCAGGACTTCACGAAAACTAGTTTCTGACCCATCTTCCTCTTCCATCTTTCAAAGTCATCCTCAAAGAAGCCTCGATGCTTGCTTAAAAGGTGGAGCTTTTGTGAGGCATTTAAAAATTTGAGCTGAGTGCAGGGCGCGGTAGCTCACGCCTATAATTCTAGCACTTTGCAAGGCCGAGGCTGGTGGATCACGAGGTCAGGAGTTCAAGACCAGCCTGGCCAAGATGGTGAAACCCTGTCTCTACTGAAAATAGAAAAAAATTAACCAGGCATGGTGGCACGCGCCTGTAATCCCAGCTACTTGGGAGGCTGAGGCAGAGAATTGCTTAAACCTGGGAGGTGGAGGTTGCAATGAGCCGAGATTGCACCACTGTACTCCAGCCTGGGCAACAGAGTGAGACTCCATCTCAAAAATAAAATAAAAAAAAAGAGCTGAGAGAAAGCTGTTGTTGTTTTGTGATAGTTTCACTCTGTTGCCCAGGCTGGAGTGCAGTGGTGCGATCTCTGCTTACTGCAACCTCTACCTCCCAAGTTCAAGTGATTCTCATGCCTCAGCCTCTTCAGTAGCTAGGACTACAGGTGCGCATCACCATGCCCAGCTAATTTTTGTATTCTTATTAATAGTAGAGACGGGTTTCACTATGTTGGCCAGGTTGGTCTCAAATTCCTGATCTCAAGTGATCTGCCCACCTCAGCTTCCCAAAATGCTGAGATTACAGGCATAAGCCACAGTGCCTAGCCTGTTGTTTTTAAATTCTCAGGGGAAAGGAGACTTTTTTGTTTTGAATTTAGGGCTTGAGTCATGTAATCTGGGGAAGTTAAGCTAATGCTGATCACATTCAGGAAAAATGCAATACTAGAGGAGAAAGCTGTGGGATTGCCAGGAGGCAAACAAAAACAAGGTGCTTGAATAGTTGGAAGGGACTCAGGAAAGCCAGAGGGTCCAGGTAACACTGAAAATGGGTGTGAAGGGTAGGACCTGCCAGGACATCCTTTCTTCCTCTATCTTCCTGGAATGACAGAGCTAACCCTCCTGCTGTCTGAGCTGTGGTTTGGTGGGGGACCAAGAGCGGGGAGAGCGCTCTCCTCCTGTCAGATCTCTCCAGACTCCCCAGTGTGTTAATATGACATGAAGCCAAACCAAGCCGAAGAGCTGGCTGGCAATTGTGAAGAGCCTTGGCCTTTTATTTAATCATCAGAGAAACCTAGGCTCGTAAGTGCTGGTAAAGTGCCAGATTAATTATTCAGAAACGAGTGCCTGAGATTGGACCAAGTATTGTCTCATTAGCATGCAGTGTCCATGCTGGAGTCTGGTTAGAAAAGCCACAGAGACTATAGGAGGGGTCGATGGGAAGGGAACCAGAAGAAAAATAAAACTTTCTCTTTATTGTACTGTAAAATCTCACACTATTAGAATGTTCTCCTGCCCCCAAATATAGGATACTCTCCAGTAATGTGCCTTGGCCCAGACCCTGTTCTGGAATATGCAAGACAATTATTCTACCAGCCCCTTGCATCTGTACCCATAAACTTGGCCTTCTTTCCTCTTTTAATGCATTGTGTTTAAGGCCAGTGCTCCTCTCATTTACATTCAGATCTCACTTCCTCCTTTTGCCTACTGAAGGACATACTTTGCTTCTGAAATTCTCTTTCTCCTGCACAATTAATTCCCCCCCTTTGTGAAATGATCTCCATCAGCATGCATTCTCATTTTCTGTCTTTAAAAAAAAACTGCTTTAGCTAGGTGCAGTTGCACATCTGTAGTCTCAGCTACTAAGGAGGGAGGTTGAGGCAGAAGGATCACTTGAGCCCATGAGTTCAAGGCTGTAGAGTGCTATGGTCATACTTTGCACCTTAGCCTAGACAACACAGCATGACCCCACCTCTAAAAAAAAATAAAATTTAAAAACTCTTTAGACTCTACTTTTCCCTCTAGAAACTCCTCTTTTTCCCTCTTTACAATGAAAGTTGTGAAAAAAGTTTTCTATATACTGGGGGCGGGGGACAGAGTCTTGCTCTGTCACCCAAACTGGAGTGCAATCGCATAATCTCGGCTCACTGCAATCTCTGTCTGCCGGGTTCAAGCGATTCTCCTGCCTCAGCCTCCTGATTAGCTGGGATTACAGGCAAGCACCACCAGGCCCGGCTAATTTTTGTATTTTTAGTAGAAATGGTGTTTCACCATGTTGGCCAGGCTTGTTTTGATCTCCTGACCTCAAGTGATCCACCCACCTCAGCCTCCCAAAGTACTGGGATTACAGGCATGAGTCACCACACCTGGCGTTTTTTTCTTTTTTGAGACATAGTCTCACTCTATTGCCCAGGTTAGAGTACAGTGGTGCAATCTCGGCTCACTGCAACCTCCATCCCCCATGTTCAAGTGATCCACCTACCTTGGCCTCCCTAAATGCTGGGATTACAGGCGCCTGCTACCACACCTGGTTAATTCTTGTATTTTTAATAGAGACAGGGTTTCACCATGTTGGCCAGCCTGGTTTTGAACTCCTGACCTCAAGTGATTTGCCTGCCTCGGCCTCCCTAAATGCTAGGATTACAGGCCTGAGCCACCGTGCCCAGCCCTCCATTCACTCTTGAACTTATTCCAAGCAGACTTTTGTCCCCACAAAATAACCTTCATGTAGCCAACTCCAGGTGTGTTGGCTTCCACAAATAACCTTCATGTAGCCAACGCCAGGGGTGAATACTCTTCCTAAGTCTATTTACTGGATTGTGTCCTTTTTTCAACCTCTAAAAATTGCAGTGCTCTGAGATCTTTGGGTTTCTTTTCTCTCAACACTTCCTCCCTTGACAATTTCCTCTAATGTTGCAGTTTTATAGACCATCTTTATGACAATGACATCAAAATTCCTATTCCACTTCTCCTCTGAGTTCCAGTCCCCAATCCACACTTGAATGTTTAATAGATATCTTAAGCCTCATGTCCAAAGCAGAACTCTTCATTCCCTACTCTCCCTGACTCAAACTGCTTCTCACACAGTCTTCCCTGTCTCATTCATGGCTCTTTCTTTCTTTCTTTTTTTGTTTTTTGAGACGGAGTCTCGCTATGTCACCCAGGTTGGAGCTCAATGGCACAATCTCAGCTCAATGCAACCTCTGCCTCCTGGGTTCAAGCGATTCTCATGCCTCAGCCTCCTGAGTAACTGGGATTACAGGTACCTGCCACCATGCCCACTAATGTATTTTTAGTAGAGACAGGGTTTCACCATGTTGGCCAGGCTGGTCTCGAACTCCCGACCTCAGATGATCCACCCGCCTTGGCCTCCCAAAGTGCTGGAATTACAGGCATGAGCCACTGTGCCTGGCCCAAAGTCATATTGTAATTACATAAATTTAATCATTGTATTCCCCTGGTCAAAACTCTTTATGGCTTTTCTATCACACTTGGAACAAAAAGTCCTTACCAAGTTTGCATGAGATCCCATGTGATGTGCTTCCTGCTCATTTCTCCACTCTCACCAACTTGCCAGCTGTTGCCACCTCTTCCTACTGGCTGTAGCCTTCCTGTGGTGTCTCCAATACTTAAAGTTTCTCAGATGACATAGTGTCTGTTTTCATTTATAATAATAGCATACTATTTGTTGAGCTTCAACTACGTGCAAGCGACTATACTAGGCATTTTACATGTATAATTTTTAATCCCAATCATGAGTTCTTAGTGAACATATTACTATCTCCTCTTTACAAATGAGGAAACTGAGGCTTAAAGAGGTTAGGTAATTTGTCCAAAGTAGCAGAGCTAGATAGACAGTGGTAGAGCTGGAATTCACATCCATGTGTTTGTGATTTTATTTTATTTTTTTTGAGACAGAGTCTCACTCTGTCACCCAGCATGATCTCGGCTCACTGCAACCTCTGCCTCCTAGGCTTAAGTGATCCTCCCACCTCAGCCTCCTTAGTAGCTGGGACTACATGCAGGCACCACATACCTGGCTAATTTTTCAGTCTTTTTTTGTAGAGACAAGAATTTCACCATGTTGCCCAGGCTGGTTTTGAACTCCTGGACTCAACCAATCCTTCCACTTCAGCCTCCCAAAGTGCTGGGATTACAGTCATGAGCCACTGTGCCCAGCCTTGTGTTTGTGATTTTAATGTCTAAACTCTTTCCATTGCATTATACTATCTGTTTGTGACCAGGATACTGACTTAATCCTCTCAGGAAAATTTCACTTTATTCTTTCAGGATTGAGGGCTGGGCTTATGTCCTGCTGCTCACCATAAACTGACCTACAAGCTCTTGAAAGAAGTTGCTGAGGTAATTGATCCTGTAGTAAACTCCTTGGATCTCCAGGAGAGAATGTGGAGGGAAGAACAGCATCTTCCCACCTGAGTGATGGGACCTGTGGGACTGGGGAAAACAAGCCGCTGGGGAACGGCTGCATTGAAGGCTCTCTTTTGTCTCTAAATGCTAATAGTTCTGGATTCAAAATCTTTTCTCTCTTTGACTGGACCCAGATATAATAAAACAAAAACCTTACAGCATGTAATTTGGCATTTTACTGGTATGGTAAGCTCACAAAAATTTTCTTCTCCCTGACAAGGCTTAGCTAATTCTATCAAAATAAATCTCTGAAGGAAAAAAAAGCTTTCTTTTAAAGTCAATGAGAAGCTTTTTAAAGAACAAAAATAACACTTTAAAACTGATATTCTGTGTATCTTCCTTTTCTTCTCTTTTTCAGAAGAAATTCTGCCCTGTTTTATAATAGAAAATAAGAAATGTCCGGGGAAAAATGTCAACATTTGGCACACTATGAAGAGTGGAAATTTCTTCCAACATTACGCTTTGAATTTTAAAGAGTTTTGAGCACAGATTATGCAGGGGTCAGGTTTCCACATCCACATGTATCCTTTGTCAGTGACCATGCCCATGAATGGCTTCACAGTATTTTTCACTAACCAGACCTTGACTAAGATCAAAACCATTATGAGAGCCAAGTATTTCAGCATCTTCTCCAACTGGTCTCTCTTATTTTATTTTATTTTATTTTATTTTTAGAGACAGGGTTTCACCATGGCCAGGATGGTCTTGATCTCCTGACCTTGTGATCTGCCTGCCTCGGCCTCCCAAAGTGCTGGGATTAGGCATGAGCCACCACACCCAGCTCCAACTGGTCTGTCTTATGTTTGCTCTCTCAGGCTTCATGGACACTTCTCTGTCCTAAATGTGTGTGATCAGAGATGTTTTTCTTGCAGGTGAATTACACAGCCAGGTTGAGCAAACAAGCTAAATTTCGTTTTTCAGTAAAGCCACATTGACTGTGTATGTGTTCAACATTGAACTAGGTGGTAAGAAGGCTACAGCGGGGAAGAGGAAGAGAGCAAAACATGTTTATTTAGAGTCTATTATGTGCCAAACAATTTATGCTATATATAACTTTATAACATGTTGGATAAACATTATTCTTCATGGTTAGAGAAGAAAGGAAGCTGTGACAAATTAAATAACTCACTCGTAGGCAAGCTAGAGTGAGGGGGAATGGAGGAGCTAGAACTGAAGTCTAGAACTGCCTGATACAAAAACACCCCACCCTTTTCATTATACTACATTAGTACAAAATTTAAGTTGAGATTCCCTTCCAAATGCTATAATCCAAGAAAATTTTGCCAAATTTGCCAAATGCCATTGATAAAGTCTGAAGGAAACTGGAAAAGTGGAAGACATAACAATGTCTGGATTTCCAAGGAGGGTTTCATGGAGGAGGCAGGGTAGGAGCTGGGCCTCAAAACCTGAGCAGGGCTTGTATGATGAGGAAGGAAAGTCATAGCAGGGGAGAGGAATTACAGGCTGGGAATCAGAAGGAGCCAAGAAGTAGAGGGGAACTACAGTGGCATGTGAAGGGTGAAGACATCATTGCTTTCACTGCTGCTGAGAGTGTGCAAAAGCAGTAGCAGATAAGGATATGCAGGTATTAGAACCAGATTGTAGAGCACTTTCAAAGCCAGGCAGTTTTAAGTAGAGAGATATGGTAGAAGGTAATGCAATTAACTGAATTATTGTGTACCTTGCCAATTCATATGTTGAAATTTAATTCCCAATATGATGGTACTTAGGGGTGGGGCCTTTGCAAGGCAATTAGGTCACAAAGGTGGAGCCCAAAGGAATGAGATCCGTATTCTTATGAGAAAAGGCCAGAGTACCAGGCATGGTGGCTTATGCCTGTAATCCCAGCACTTTGGGAGGCTGAGGCAGGTGGATCACCTGAGGTCAGGGGTTCAAGATCAGCCTGGCCAACATGGCGAGACCTCATCTCTACTAAAAATACAAAAAATTAGCCAGGTGTGGTGTCATGTGCCTATTTTCCCAGCTACTCCAGAGGCTGAGGTGGGAGGATCTCTTCAGCCCAGAAGGCAAAGGTTGCAGTGAGCTGAGACTACACAGCCTGGGCGACAAAGCAGAGGGGAGCCCTATCTCAAATTTTTTTTAAAAAGGGCCGGGCAGAGGGCTAGCTTGTCCTTCTCCACCATGTGAGGATATTATGGGAAGTCAGCAGTACACAAGCCAGAAGAAGATCCTCACCAGAACCCAACCATGCTGTTACCCTTATCTTAGACTTCCAGCATCCAGAACTGTGAAAAATACATTTGTGTTGTTTATAAGCCACCCAGTCTATGGTACTTTGTTATAGCTTCCTGAACTGGTTAGAGTGGATAGAACATATGCCTTTCAGATGGGAAAGCTTTATAATTAACTGAACATGACAGAATTCTCAGTGTATGTGAACCTTTTACATACATTGGAATACGTATATAATAATTTTATTTTGTTCTGCAATGTAGTAAAGTTATTTTTCAGAGAGAAAATAAAATATACACAACTATGAACATTTTGACATAAGTGCTCAACAGGACCCTTAATCCATCATCACCAGGGTCCCGGAGGTAAGAGAAACAACTGTGTCTACATAGCTGATGGTGATGTGTCAGCACCATGGACAGCAATGCAGTAGCAACAATATATATCTACAGGCAGAGGAATTTAGACTTCTGTAAGGTAGTGGGTCTTTCGCATAAAAGCAGTGGAATGTAATCTTTCAGTGAATTTCAAAGACTAATCTTTTCCCCAGCTTTCCCTTTCTTTGGACTCCCACCAAGGAAAGGAGGACCCCACATGTGCTGACTCTGAGGATTTGGTGTACAGAGATGCACACATGTGTACATACTAGTGTGTGTACACATGCAACTGAAAGCTTTCAGAACATTAAAACAAATTCATTTTACAAAGACTAAGGACCCTGGAGGAAGAAAATAGGAGGATTTCAAATTGGCACTTTTGCCCTTCTCAACACAGCCTTCCCTGAGTACCCATGCATGAAACCAAATTGGCCGTGATGTTGAGCATCCTGAGATCAGACAATTCTCCCTGGCCTGAGGCCCTCAGCTTGCCTTTGGCTGAGGCCTAAGATGGAGAAGGACTAAAAAAGTCGAAACAAACAAAAAGAAAAAGAAAGAAAGAAAGAAAGAAAGAAAGAAAGAAAGAAAGAGAAAGAAAGAAAGAAAGAAAGAAAGAAAGAAAGAAAGAAAGAAAGAAAGAAAGAAAGAAAGAAAGAAAGGAAAAACTGGAGAGGTTAGGTGGCCTAATTCTTTTTTTTTTTTCGAGATGGAGTCTCACTTTGTCACCCAGGCTGGAGTTCAGTGGTGAAATCTTGGCTCACTGCAACCTTCTCCTGCTGAGTTCATGTGATTCTCCTGCCTCAGCCTCCTAAGTAGCTGGGATTACAGGCGGCTGCCACCATGCACAGCTAATTTTTGTATTTTTAGTAGAGACAGGGTTTCATCATGTTGACCAGGTTGGTCTTGAACTCCTGACCTCAAGTGATCTGGCTGCCTTGGCCTCCCAAAGTGCTGGGATTACAGGCATGAGCCACTGGGCCCGGCCAAAGTGGCCTAATTCTAAGAGCAAAAATTGAAGGTTCTTTTTTCTTTCTTTTTTTTTTTTTTTTACGCCCCCCACCCCCAGCTGATTTGGTTTCTTAAGTCTCATTTGCAAACTTCTTGACCAGGCCTAGCTTGAGGTTGAGCCTAAAGAACATCTCAGGACTGGAACTGGGGTAGAATAGTATTCTTTGTTGAAGTGTATAAAATAAAAGGATTTCAGGCCATGTGCAGTGGCCTCAAATCCTTTTATTTTACACACTTTTATTGCACTCCTGTAATCCCAGCACTTTAGGAGACTGAGGCAGGCAGATCTCTTGAGCTCAGGAGTTCGAGACCAGCCTGAACAACATGGCAAAACCCCATCTCTACAAAAAATACAAAAATTAGCTGGGTGTGGTTGTGCATGCCTGTAGACCCAGCTAGTTGAGGGGCTGAGGCGGGAGGATAGCTTGAGCCCAGGAGATGGAAGCTGCAGTGAGCCAAGATCATGCAACTGCTCTCCAGCCTGAGTGAAAAAGTAAGATCCTGTATCAGAAAAAAATAAAATGAATTTGAAAGAGGAGTGTAAAGTGATTTAAAGTGTACAAAAAGGCATCCATAGCACATCTCCTTAAAAAATCAGGGCGGGGTGGACAATTCTGCCACTGAGGGCATTATCAGTTCTGCTGCTGAAGATATTAACACAACTATGATAGAACCACTTTCTGATAATAAACCTTCAGTGGATAATGCAGTTGTATTGTTCTAAGTCTTTAACATGGCATTCATGGGACATTGCTTCAGTCTGTATCTCCAGGATGGACTCATACCCATCAGAAGGTTCTACTACTTTCTTTTAGAGCTTTGCCCCAATTACCTCCATGCCATAGTTCTTTTTTCTTTTTCTCTTTCTTTCCCTCCTTCCCTCCCTCCCTTCCTTCCTTCTTTCCTCTTTCCTTTTTTTTCAATGAAATTTTGCTCTTGTCACCCAGGATGGAGTGCAATGGTGTGATCTTGGCTCACCGCAACCTCCACATCTTGGGTTCAAGCAATTTTCCTGTCTTAGCCTCCCAAGTAGCTAGGATTACAGGCTCCCACCACCTTGCCCAGCTAATTTTTTGTATTTTTAGAGGAACTTCTGACCTCAGGTGACCCACCTGCCTTGGCCTCTCAAAGTGCTGGGATTACAGGAGTGAGCCATTGTGCCCAGCCATAGTTCTTTCTCATTGGCCCCTTTGATTGGCATGGCCTAAATACACCACACCTTTGTCTCTTCATATGGGTTTTACTCATCTTTTAAGCCTTTTGTTTTCATATGCTTCTCCTAATCCTTCCACTAAATCAGGGTTTTTGTTTATTTGTTTGTTTTTGAGATGGAGTGTCGTTCTTGTTGCCTAAGCTGGAATGCAATGGCATGATCCCGGCTCACTGCAACCTCCACCTCCCGGGTTCAAGCAATTCTTCTGCCTCAGCCTCCCAGGTAGCTGGGATTACAACTGTGCACCACCACACCCAGCTAATTTTTTTGTATTTTTAGTAGAAACAGGGTTTCACCATGTTAGCCAGGCTGGTCTCAAACTCCTGACCTCAGGTGATGCGCCCACCTTGGCCTCCCAAAGTGCTGGGATTACAGGTATGAGCTACTTCGCCCAGCCTAAATCAGGGATTTTAAGGCACCAATAATGCATAGCTTTGCATATTGGTACTTTGTGCATTTGAATTACTCTGGCACTAGATTGTTAACTCTTTTGAGAGCAGTAATGGTGACTTACGTTGTATGTCCGTTGGGAAAGTTCTGTGTATCCAGCTACATGTGGATACCAGTTGTCCAGTTAGACCTTCAATACAGACTGTGAAAGCTGAGAACTTCTTAGAAGTAAAGGAAAAACATACAGGACCTGAGTGGATTGCCACCAGTCAACCCCTTCTTTCCGCCTCTCTTGAATTCCTTTGTAGCAAAAAGAATGCACCGTTGGCTTCCTCATTTAATCATTACTGTGGATTTTGAGGCTCTTAAAAATTAACTTTACCCCAATGCTTTTCTAAAATGCCACTTGACAACAGTGTACAGGTATTTTACATAACTACTGTATACTGGAGATGTTTTCAATAGAATGTAGTGATCAAAATCCAGATCATAATTATATCCCGTCAGTGTTTCCATTCTAAGCTCCTCTCCGGAAGGGTTTGTTACTCATTTGTTTAATTTGTATCAGGCTCCAGCCTGACATGCAAGTTCTCAGTCCTGCTATACTGCAAGAATCCTTTTCTGCCTCAAAATATGTATTTTAATCAGTATAGCAATTCCACCTGAAATGCTATATTTCTCTGCAAGGGAAGCCAACTCAATAACCCTCACTGGGCATCTGTATCTTATCATTTTACCTTCTGGAGGCAACTCTGATGGTCAAGGCTGTGGGACTGCTCAGGATCCCCTGTGAGGCATCCTATGGGTTGGGTGTCATCCCTGAACCCAAGTGACCCAAGAGCTCTCAGAAACGTGAGCCACGTGTGTTTCTCACCTGAGTCCTATGGGTTTGTTTTTTGTTTTGTTTTGTTCATTTTTGGGTTTGTTTGGTGTTCTTTTTTGAAACGGGTCTCACTCTGTCACCCAGGCCAGAGTGCAGTGGTACTATCAGAGCTCATTGCAGCCTCGACCTCCTGGGCTCAAGCCTTCTCTCACCTCAGCCTCCTGAGTGGCTAGGACTACAGGCACAAGCCACCATGCCTAGTTAATTTTTAATTTTTTTTTTTTAGAAATGGAGTGGGGGTCCTTACAATGTTGTCCAGGCTGGTCTCAAACTCCTGGGCTTAAGCAATCCTCCCACCTCAGTCTCCCAAGTGGCTAGGACTACAGGTGCATGACTCCATGCCTGGCTAGATTTTTTTTTTTTAATTTTTATTTTGTAGACACAGGGTCTCACTATGTTGTCCAGGCTGGTCTTGAACTCCTGGGCCCAAGCAATCCTCCCACTTCAGCCTTCCAAAGTGCCAGGATTACAGGTGTAAGCCACCATGCCCATCTGAATTCCCATGTTAAAGTGCTAAAGACAAGAGACCTCCAGACATTTCCTGGACAGGAGGCCTGAGCTCTTCTCTTTTGATACCTGCTGATCTGGGCTAGCAGTGGACCCTCAGGAAAACTGGACACTCTCTGATCCTCACTCTAGGAGTCAGTCTTTTCTTTTATTTCCTCTAGGTTTTTCTTCAGGCCTTTGAAGACCCAAGTTTATTATTCCTTCACTCCTCCTAATTCTGAGAACTTTGTCCGTGGCAGGGTCAGGGAGTAAGGAGGGAAGTGCTTGTTCCTCACAGGTCTACTTTAGGGTCAAAGACATTTCCCATGCCTCGTCTTCTGTTTTTCCTCAATCCCTATTTCCTTCTTTATCTTTACCGTGATTTGTAAAGATATTTACAAATTGATATTTGTAAATCAATTTGTTTTTAGCTATCTCTAGCAGATTTTTACCTTCTTTATCTTTACATTGATTTTCCTGGGATACCACTGTGGTGTCAGAGGGTAGAGAGAGGCAGGGATTGAAAGAATAGAGGGGCCAGGTATGGTGGCTCAGGCCTGTAATCCCAGCATTGTGGGAGGTCAAGGCAGCAGATTGCTTGAGCTTAGGAGCTCCAGACCAGCCTAGGAAACATGGCAAAATCTTCTCTCTATGAAAATACAAAAGTTAGTCAAGTGTGGTGGTATGCACCTATAGACCCAGCTACTAGGGAGGCTGAGGTGGGAGGATTGTTTGAGCCTAGGAGGTTGAGACTGCAGTGAGCCATGAGCATCCCTCTGCACTCCAGCCTGGGTGACAGAGGGAGACCATAGAAAGACAAAAAAAGAAAGAAAGAAGGAAGGAAGGAAAGAAAAAAGAAAGAAGGAAAGAGAAAGAAAGAAAGAAGAAAGGAAGGAAGGAGAAAGGGAGGGAGAAAGGAAGAAAGGAAGTAAAAAAGAAAAAGAAAGAATAGAGAGAAGGTAACGCTGACCCTACTGGCCAGGCGTGGTGGCTCACATCTGTAATCCCAGCACTTTGGAAGGCCCAGGCAGGTGGATCACTTGAGGTCAAGAGTTTAAGACGAGGATGGCCAATATGGTGAAACCCCATCTCTACTAAAAATATAAAAATTAGCCAAGCGTGGTGGTGGGTGCCTGTAATCCCAACTACCCAGGAGGCTGAGGCAGGAGAATCACTTGAACCTGGGAGGCAGAGGCTGCAGTGGGCTGAGATTGTGCCACTGCACTCCAGCCTGAGTGATAGAGGGAAACTCTGTCTCCAAAAAAAAAAAAATATGTTGGCTCTATTGATTCTCACAACACAAGCCTGCTGTGGGAATTTCTTCTAGAAAAAATTCTATTTAGAGACTTCTTGCATTGGGAATTTTATCCAAAGACTCACTGTGTAGCTAAGGCCAATTACTTATTTGCTCTGTTTCCTCTGATGTCATGGGAGGGGATTCATTATTTAGTGCACTCAACATTTATTGAGTAAGCAAGATACAGACCCTTTCCTCGTGCCACTCACAAGCTAGCCATGGTAATAAACAATTGAACAAACATTGACAATATGGAAAAGGAAGTATAGGTCCAAGGGGAAATGTAACAGGGGCTCTGACTGAGAAAGGTTTAAAGGTGGTTTCCCAGAAGAAATATCATTTTAGCTAAGGCCTGAGGATGAGTGGAGGTTACTTGGCAAGAAATGGGGGAAAAATTGGAGTATATTTGAATTCAAGTTGCTGGCACATAAAAAAAGAAGAAGAAGAAATGGGGGAAAAAAATTGAGGCTGAGGTCTTGAGGCTGAGGTCTTGAGGCTGAGAAAGCCTGTTCTGTGGGGGATGTGTTTAGTGAGTTGGATATTCAGAGCAGATTCATTTTAAATGCCCCCTTCTCTATTCAACAAGATTATTTGGTAATAATCATAAGATAAAAGAAAGAAAATAATGTCTAGAAAAGATATTTTGAAAATAGTGAAACATTTATATAATACTATATGTATATATAAAATAATGCCTGTAAATTTTATTTATTTATTTATTTGTAGAGATGGGGTTTTGCCATGTTGCCCAGGCTGGTCTTAAACTCGTGGACTCAAGCAATCCACCTGTCTCGGCCTCCCAAAGTGCTGGTATTACAAGTGTGAGCCACTGCACCTGACCTGTAAAATTAAATAAATAAAATAAAATAGATACTATTACACAGAAAGGAAAAGAGTAATAAAATGATGTTTAAAATTCATAATGTATTTTTAAAGGGGAAAAACTATGTATTGTTCTATAGCCATAATAATAACATTACAGTTTCATTTTTTGAGATTTAACTTCTGAAGATTTATCAATGACTATATCAAAACTGGTTTTATTTGCATATTTCCATCCGGCAATCAGTATAGCTAGATTTTTCAACCCTCTTTACTCATAGCTGATCAAAAAATGTTTTTATTCATTTTAATTTTGAAAAGTTTCTTTCACATAAAGCAGCAAAAATGCAACTAGGAAAAGCCTTAAAAAACAAAAACATGTTTGGTAGAGATTCATAAAAATTCCATTTCATAATAAATTCCAAAAAGTGCAATACTTTTCATGTCTTGTTTTCCCCCTCTGACTCTAGAGACTTTTGAACATTTCCATTTGGAGCTTTTGTGTTCAAAATTATGTTCCTTAGACTTGACAATCACTGTGCTATTATTGTTATTTCAAGTCTACCGGCAAGAGGAGCCGGTACCTTGTACATGTGGACAATTTCTCCTTCTACTAGAATATGTACTAAGATATATATTCACAGAAATATGCAGTATACCAGGAGCTGAAGACTTGAGAGCAAGAATGATTCCAAATGGTTATAAACTTACTCTTGAGACAAATGCATATAGCTGAGCTCATACGCATGGGACATGACTGGATACTTGAGTGTTCTAAAGTACCTTTTACAAAGATTGCAATGATTATTAAGAGATAAGTAATAAAACTGGGCTAATTTGAAAGTTATATATATTATTAAAATTAACAGTAATTGCAGCAATTGCTTAGTACTTAAGACTTATGAAAGATTTGTTCTTTTTTGTATTTTATCAATTCCCTTCAGCCAAAAATGACAAGGGACACAAATTAGCTGGGCATGACGGTGAGTGCCTGAAGCACCAGCTACTTGAGAGGCTGAGACTACAGGCGCACATCATCACCTAACCTGTAATTGAACAAGTTGGGTTTATTACTTGTTGCATAGAGGGAGGACACATGCCATGGGATGTCTCAGAAATAGTATTTTAGAAGAAAGCTATTTGGTTCGGATCTGGGCTTTGGTTGGGTAATTTGCAGGAAGGTCTAAGGAAGCAGGGGTTTACTCTGAATTGGGTGCCATTAGAAAGTGGGAGACATTCTATGATTTGACATTTTTGTTGTTGTTGTTGTTGTCCCAAGTTTATTGAAAATAATATAGCCTTGCAGAAAAGATTCAAACAGGTCCCCGAGGCGTTTTGAAATTCATCCCAACAGTAGGCTGAGTGACCTGCAGGTTGGACAGACTGCCGAAATCCAAAAGCTTCAGCATTTCCTTAGTGTCAGGATCTACCTCAATGATCTCCTGATCCAGGGCTGAGACCTCAGGAACATAATTGTCTCTCCTTTCTCTCTCCTCCTCCTGCAGCTTGATGGAGATACCTCTTACTGGGCCTCTCTGAATCCGCTTCATCAGATGCGTAACATAGCCTGCTATCTTGTTGCGGAGCTTCTTGCTAGGGATAATGGCGATCTCCTCGCACACGCGCTTGTTCGTGTGGAAGTCGTTGCCCAGGCGCGTGTAGTACTTTTCAATGATGACCTGGGCCGCCTTCTTCACGGTTTTGGTGCGAACGCGGCCCATGTTGGCGGGTCCTTAGTGAAAGAGTGATTTGACATTTTGATAAGTCTTATTTGGAGACTAGAGACCAAAGCTGTAATGGGTAAGGACGCTGGAGAGGGGGATATATGGTGTTCTGTGTTGCACAGTGACCATGTCTGAAGTGGATGTTCTGTGAAACAGTGCATCCCACTCCTGCCCTCACCCAGAGAGGCTGCTCTCACCATTCCAGTCTCGGTTCACCACTGCTGGTCTGGTTGAAGAATGAATCATTTCTTTTGTCGGATCAAGAGGTCAAGGGATGGGGAAGCAGATGACAGAAATTGGTCATGAAGAGGCTACTGTCAAATTAAGTCAATTAAACTACATGTAGAAATAATATGGAACCATTGGAAGGTTTTTAAGTGAAGATTATTAGATTAATATTTTAGAAAAATCCTTCTGTAAGGAAAAAGATTGAGGGGGAGGTTAAGACTAGAGGAATCTTTTTCGCAATAATCTAGGCAGTCAGGTGCAGTGGCTCATGCCTGTAATTCCAGCACTTT
>CAUYLG010006849.1:0-61474 GCA_963573385.1 Cacajao melanocephalus | reverse complement strand
TTTCCCTTATTTGTATTTTTTTTATAAACCTTAAAATTAATTTTTTTTTTTTTTTTTTTTTTTTTAAATATAATAATTGGAATTTTTTAAGTAAAAAAAAAAAAAAAAAAAAAAAAAAAAAAAGCCTGGTGTGCCAAAAATAGTTAGAACACACACTTCTAAAAAGCGATATATAATTCTTTAGTAATGAATAAGGCAATCTTTCTTTGCCGCAGGGAGGGGGGATTAAACCTAATTTATTTTTAAAACCAAACCACTAGGAAAATGTATCACAACCTGGAAATAGCAAATGGTCAGGCTATATCATCATTTCAATAATCAGTTGGTGAAAATACAATGAGGTTGCTATCAAAACAATAAGGTGCCATGCCAGGGCAGGAACACTGCAAGTTGCGAAATCCCCGGGGAAAATGGTATTTGGTAATGGGGGCTTCCTCTCCTTTGCTCTAAGGGAGTCAGCTCTTCCTAGCGAGTGTTTCCTTTTTCTCCCTTCAATTTCCTGTTGCCAGGGGTTTGTCTCAAACGGGCTCTGCTAATTCAGGGGCTAAGGAAGCAATGCTAGGTTTAGGCTTTCATTTCATTCTGTTCCTATTAAAACCAGGTTTTTCCAAATCCAGTACTTCATAACTCTCTTATAAGCAAGTAGCTAACTGTTCTTCTTTTATGGTTCATTCCTAGATACTAGTATATATCACAATGAAAACCCCCTTCTCTTCAAGGGGTAAGTGTTACTGCAAGATTGTCCTGTCATTTTGCTACACACAGCCTCAGGCACCATCAGCCAGCAGGAGGGAAGCTCTACTTCCCATAATTAGTGTGTCGTCACCTCTCATGTTTTTGCATGGTCTCCAGGCTGGAAGATGCAACATGTAATAATTTTAAGAAATGCACATCCACATCCTGATGACCAGAAATGTGGATCCACAAGCAACTCTTCAAAGTTCTTATCCAAACTACTGTCCCTCCCAATTCCACATCTTAAAGTCAACTTGTATACTCTTATATAAATTACACAAAATCAAGAAAACAAAGGCCCACAAATTTTTTTCCCCCTTCTACATTAGTGACCTCATGGATTTTGTTTCACAGCTTATAGAAAATAGTGTGACACTTCTGGCAAACAGGATGTTGGCAAGAAAGAGAGAGTATCTCTCCTCAAATTCCATCAACTCTAACCTGCCAGCCTGTTGGCACCTGTGTAGTAACAAGAGTTGGGTACCTTGGAGGGCTTGTTAAAGGGAAGATCTTTACAGCCAGGATAAGCACTAGCCACAGAAAACATAAGCTCTAAAACCTCCTGTAATGTCTCTGACCCAATTTAGGAGCACTTTTTCCCATTTCGCTTTTTAGGACTGAAACATAAAAGAACCAGTGTCCAGAGGCAAGTGGCACATGTCTTACACTTGTTGTCATCCTTAATTTCTTCATTCATAAACTTTGCTTAAAAGACTAAAATTCCCAAGGCCTTATAGAAAACATATTCTTGCCCTTAGCCCCAAAGGCCACTGGTAAAGACTTTTATTTCCCAATGGATAAAGGAGCCTCCTTCATCTTCTTGGTCATGGTTGGGATGAGGTGCAAGTGGTCATACACACACTTGGTCACACAACAGTCCAGCTTGCTGCTTCACCTGAAGCTCCTTACTCCCAGCATCTATTGAATCTTTGGCTTTGTTATTGCAATGCATAGTGCACTAGGCCAGGTGGTCCTGGAACTTCTCCAACTTACTGGTGACCAAGGCCTGGGCTTGAGCCAGAGGCACATGGCAGTGCTTGATGCACTGATGCATCTGCTGCATGGATACCTGGCTGTCCTCACCACAGCTGGTGCTGCACTGGAACAAAAGACTTTGCATCTTCTGGAAGTTTTCTCTCTTCAGACCCTTCACCATGGAGTCTACCATCTCCTACACCTGCAGCTGATGCAATTCCGCCATGACAACCCCGCAATGCCCCATGCTGTGCCAGGGCCCACCAAAAAGGCAATCTTAACTAGATAAATGTAAATAGGATGTCTGTGGCAGATTACAAATATAAAAATGTTTAAATAAAGTCAGATATATTGAAAATTTGTGAAAATCGTTGCCAATGATAGGGCAAGGCAAGTGTATCCAAACAAATGAGTTAATATACATAAAACATTTAGAACAATCCTGAACTGTTGTATATATTATTTTTACACTATATTTTCCTTGTGGACATCCTTTGACTTCATCCCTTTTGTTATTTACAAAAGTGGTTCCTGCCTGACGCAGTGGCTCACGCCTGTAATCCCAGCACTTTGGGAGGCTGAGGCAGGTGGATCACCTGAGGTCAGGATTTTGAGACCAGCCTGGCCTACATGGTGAAACCCCATCTACTAAAAAATACAAAAATTAACCAAGCATGGTGGCGCATGCCTGTAATTCCAACTACTTGGAAGGCTGAGACAGGAGAATTGCTTGAACCCAGGAGGCAGAGGTTGCAGTGAGCTGAGATTGTGCCACTGCCCTCCAGCCTGGGCAACAGAGCACAATTCCATCTCCAAAAAAAATAAAAGGTGGTTTCAGGTACACTTTCAAATATAATGGGTTTGCAGTAGTTCAAATGAAGAGATTTAAAGATTCCAAATAATTCCCAAACAAAAATAGCCACAGTGCAATTATTTCTTATGGTGTCTAAAAAGCATTCAGTGTTGCCTGTTCACTTGTCACCGCCTGTTAAAATGTCTACTCAGATCTGCTCACTTCTCTGACCAGGGAGGCAACATCTTGTACACTCCAGTGTGCATGCAGCCTCTCATTGCCAGTTACTTGACAATATAGTTATGAGTCCTCTTCTCTCTTGCTCAGTGCCAGATTACCCTCAGTACCATTTTACATGAGTCTCTCAGTTCATCACTTCACTCCACAGCATTTACAGAATGGGTCAGAACAGAGATAAATGTCTCCCACTTACTATCACCTGATGAAGATCTGCGAAGAGATCCGATATGCCACAGGACATTAACTTGAAAACTTTGTTCCCAACAAGCTCTTTTGCAACCAATTTACTGAATGGGCAGAAGAGTATAAGTAGGATATTTTTTAAATTTTGTTCGTATCTGTCTTCAAACCTATTTTGTTGTATTTTCCTTCCCATACTGCTTGGCCGTATCTTAGACAGACTCTATAGCTTTCTGATTACTTCCAGGCATTGGAACAGTCTCTTTTTCCATCTTCTTTCTAGTTTAATATTCATCAAAGTGTTCAGTTCTCAATTTTAAGCTTCCACTTCCCAGCTTCACTCAGAACTGAATCTCAGTTTCACAGTAATTGCAAGCAAAACCATATCATGATGTTTCACTATGTTTCCACCTTCCTCTTCCATCTTAATTCCTGACTCACTATCCTGCCTCCAGCTCCCCCTAGACGTAGGTTGGGAGGAAGGATCAATATTCAATTGGAAAAATCTATTTAAAATTAGTGGCTGCCATGTGTATTTTCTCCTGGTTGGAAATCCTCTGTCATGGAAGATGTCCAAACATTGGCTATCTCACACATGGGATGTTTTGGTGGGTTATCTGGAGACCCTTCCCCGTAGGAGCTTTCAACATTTTATCATTTATCAGTGAGCAACATTTTTTCTAGATGCCTTCAAGTGGCTTATCCCAAGTCCCCATTTCTCATGGTACCCCATAGAACCTTCATTTGCTGGGTCACCTTGCCTCACTAGACATCCTCTCTAAAGGGCGCCAGTAAGTGTACCCTTGCCCTCCTACTAATGAAGTTACTTGCTTTCGTCGCAGCTTTCTCTCTTTGCTTGTTCTTTAGCAGTTACTCCAGGTAGCTTTTTATAATTTAGGCTCTTCTAGGTAAAAATCAAACACATTCCTGGTGCACACTGAAACCAGGGTAAACAGATCAGCGTCACCCAAGCTCATTTCCACAGCTCAGCCAACAACCACTAGGGGCGATATGGCAGTTTCCCTTCATCATGAGAAGACATCCTCTGCCACTTAGCTGAGCTAGGAGAAAACAGCTTCATCCTGAGTCAGCCAACTGTCCTTTTCAAAGCATCTTCTTTCTACGTCTCCAAATTTATTATCTCCTGTCACATTGACTAAAGGTCATAAGATCATTTTTATTTCCACTTTTTAACAAGTTCTTTGTAAATGTCTCTGGTCTTCAGGAACAAGAGAGCACTTAAAATATAATGTTCACAGCTTTGAAGCCTCTGCTGACATGTGGGACAGGAGGGACATATTTAACACTAATACTCTAGAATTAGGGAAAATAAACATAATTGGTGGGCTCACTTTCCCTAGTAATTAGTTTAGACTTTATTAGGAATATACATATAGCAATTAGATATCTATCAATAGCTTCAGAAATCAAGGTAAGGTATTTTCAAGGCAATAGGAGAAATAGGGAAGAACACTTTCAAAACAAACCTGGATCCTTAGTGGCTCAATTATGTTGGATAGTTTCCCAACCATCATTTCCCTGTCCTTTCAAAGCATGTGGTGGTTTTTAAATATGTCTGCAAACTCTTTTATATTATACTCCTCACTTCAAGAAGTGGAGTTTAATTCCCCTCTTCTGAAATGTGGGCTGGATTTATAACAATAAACTTCTAACCAATAGATTATGGTAGAATTGATAGATTATGACAAGGCATCAAAGTTGTTGAGGGTTCTTGCTCTTTCTCTTGGACCCCTTGCTTTGGAAAAGGTCAGTTGCCATGCATTCAGGATACTCAACCACGCTATATAGAGGCCCATGTGACAATAAACTGAGGACTCCTATAAAGAACCATGTGAGCGAAACATCTTAGAAGTGGGTCTTATAGACCCTGTCAAGCCTTCAGATAGCTACAGCCCCAGCTGACAATTTGACAGCAGACAGCTGAGAAACTCTGTACCAGAACCTCAGCTAACCTCTCTCAAATCCCTGACTCACAGAATTTGTGATTTAATAAATGTTTGTTATTTTAAGTCACTAAGTTTAGGGGTAATTTTTATACAGCAGTAGACAACTAATACAATATGGTATTTTATATATTAAAATAAATTTAAAGTCCCATATATTCTTTCCTGAATTCTATGTGCCATGTATATCCCAAATATACCAATAATCAAATGCATGCCTTGACTCAAAATCAAGTGCTATAATAACTTCTTTTTATAACAGTCTAATCATTCACCTGGGCATGATTACTAATTCACAGATGGATCAGCTGATAACCTCCCTGAGTCTTGATGAAATGACTTGTTTTGTCAGGAGTTATGGACAAGGACATACATAGATTAAAACAATGTGAATCTGTTTACTAAGGACCATACTGAGATTCATGGTCACAAGGGCCAATAGTAAGTAATGAAGAGAGGACTACATTGTGCAAAACTGTTCCTCTGTCACTAACATTTTAAAGTCAAATATTATAACATTCCTATTTCTTAGATTGATTGTTAAAATTCATATAACTTTAGTAGAGATACTTCTTTATGTTGTTTGGGGTAATTCTTTTGAATATGAATGAAAAGAGCTACATTAGGGTGTGGGCCATCAAGAAGAAAGAAAGAGAAATTAATTCAAAGGCAGAGAGAGTGCTAAGGAAAAATTCACTGGCTTTCCAGACATACTGTGGCTGGCCTTGTGCCTTCTTAAGCTCTGTGAATCAGAGGCCAGCAGCTCCCAGAAGGCAGAGACTAAGCTGTGTGTCTGTTACGAATAGCACCAACACCATCCAGTCAGTGGAATACTAAACCACAACAAAATCATCAGGCACCAGATAACGTCAGATGTCTATCCTAATAAGCAGCTGTTAGACTTGGAACTGTCAGGAATATCACATGCAATTTCCTGGACATTTTCATTAGGGTCACCTAGGAACCACACCAACAACAAATAAGACAAAAATTTACCCAAGGAACAAAACCAGACTCCTGGAGTATTGCCAGTCCCGAAACAAAGCTTGCTGCCACTCAGCTGAGCTGTGTTTTATATATATGTGACAGAGACTTGACAGTTGAATCTCACAGCGATTCAGGATGAAAAAACCAAAGGGATGTAACCACAAACAGGACAGTTGGAAGAAACAGGGCCACTGCAATTAGCTGAGTCAAAGGGCATCCATTCCCTATTGAAAAGTCAAAACCAAAAGACAAGCTATTCTGGAGATAAGAAATCAGAGATGTCTCAGAGTGCAGCTTTGGTTATACACAGAGAAGAGAAACTGTGACCTTGTGAATACAATCTCCATCGATGTAGAGAAGTCTAACCAAAAAAAATCTAGTAAGAATCTTCTTATATACATATATGTGTATGTGATAGATCACACGCGTTGTATCCCACTACTATCAGGAAGCTTCCCTGAATATATACAACAGCCACCTCCATCTTTGAACTCATGTTTGGAGAATCCGTTTGCATTTGCTACTGAATTAGATCCTACAGAATAAAAAGGGCTCTCTTTCTACATGTCAAAACTGAAATGTTATATTAGATGATTACTAGTATGCTTACGGTTCTGATTCTTCAACAAAAAGAATATTTGAGACCACATGGGAACAAAATGTCATCATAAACCAAATTTTTTAAAAAACAACTTAGATTCTAGTGAAACTGTATTCAATGTGAAAACACAAATTGGTTAGAAACATGAGACATATATTACTTTGACACTTCAAACTTTAAAAAATGCAGATTATTTTACAGTGGGAAAAGCCATTAGGGTTGATTTTTGTCAACTTTATGTTCAGCCCACTGATGTTAGCATGACACTTAATATTTCTGGCTTACAGGAAAAATTAGAACAGAATGCTCACAATTTAACTGATATATAGCCTGTATGCAACCTTTTTTTATGTAAAAAAAATTTCAATACAATTTTAATAACTGAAATAATTCCATAATATTCTCTTAGTAACTCAACAGAAGCACCTATAAAATGGTGGTCCATTTTTATCAAAATTATTCAAATATTTACTTACTGTCTGCAAACCTAAATTATATTTTCAACTTACCATTACTTTTCTATGTTTATTCTATACAGTCTAATAGATTTTAGAGATGAATAAGGGAGGATATGCTTTGTCATATATACTGTCATAAACATATAACTAACTTTTAAATTTTGTATTCAGGGTGGCAGTGTGGTATGCAAAATAAATTTCTTGGTTTCCTGAAATCACAGGATGAAATGCTTTTGCTACTCTAAATAATACTGTCTTCAAATAATTTTGTAGCTAAACTCCAAATTTGCTTCCCAAAGACCAAACAGCATGTTAAACTACTTCATGATATAGAGTTTATCTTCAGATATTACACATAAACAAAGGCTTATGACTTGGAGACAGTTATAGAAAGTAATTTGCTGGTAAAGCAGAAATCCTTCAATGTGATAACTATCTCTTTGGGCTTTGTATGTTTTATTTCTTTTATAATCATAGGTATCCCCTTCCACAATACCTCTAGTGTCAGAAATAAACCTTCCACTGTACTCTTTAGCCACATTCTTAAATTCATCCCTCTCAAACTACCTCCATTTAGCATCACCATAAATCCAAGGTAGGAATAAATGTATACGTTTAAATTTCCTCTTAAGCCACAGGAAAATTCGGAATTAGAAAACAGCAAGTTATGGTGAATGACGTATGGTCCAATACAAAAATACTGAGTAAGATAATAAGTAAACAATACAGGTTCATATATGCTAATATGACAAGCTACTTGGAGGTCTTCAAATTCGTTATGTTCATATGGAATAATCAGAATACAATGTGTCCTTCAAAAATCAATAGACAAGTTTGTAAAGAGCAAATATCTCATAACAACCAAGAACTTCAGCTGGATGACTGCAAGACTGTCTATTTCAAATCATACTTTTCAGAGAAAGAAATATAGACTCAAACATTTGTGCAAATAAAGAGCCTATTTGTTAGATGTGTAACTGAGACTCGAGCCTGGATTTTTTCCAGTGTTCTTTCTTTAAAAATTTGCTTTACTTCTTTATGTTACTAGTATCTTTTGATGAACAAAATTCTTAATTTAAATATTCTTACTCTATTAAGTATTTATTAAGGCTTATTTTTTGGTTATCATAAAAATGGTCTTTTAAAAACAGAATTATCTAACTGCATATAAAATGCAATCAGCTCTTATGTATTGATTTTATTTCTCACAACCTTGCTAAACTTTCTAATTTATTGCAATAAGTAGTCTGATAATTCTCTTGGGTTTTCCATATGGACAAACATATATATCAACTGTAAATAATACACACATTTCTTTTTAGTTCTGGAAGCTGGGAAGTCCCAGGTGAAGGTGCTGACACTGGTAAGAGTCTTCTTTATGGTGAGGACCCTGTACAGAGTCCCATGGTAGCTTCAGGGCATCATGCTGGTGAGGGAGCTGAGTGTGCTAGCTCAGGTCTCTATTCCTGTTTTTATAAAGCCACCAGTCCCATTCCCACAGTAAATTTCAAAATGCATTTGGAATTTTTAATCCTTACAGAAAAATTTTCCCTAGAATCTCTAGTACAATACTAAATAGAAGTTTCAATAGTGGGAATCTTGTGTTATTCTTTATTTAAAGGAACATACATTAATAAGTCGTTATGTCAAGTGAGCACAAAATTACAAACTGAAATGTGTCAAAACAAAATGTCAATTAACCATGTGATATATCAGAAAAAGTAAATTAGCTGAATTATAAAATAAGAAACATTCCAGACAAAGGATACTTGATTTATAAATCTCTGTGAACAGAGACAGTATGGTTAATAGAGCTTGAAAATCAACAGGAAAGGGGTACAAGATGAGGCTGGAGAGGTAGGCTGACTTCAGACCTTTTGTGATCTCATAGGCAATTGCTAGATTTTAATATGTGTCCTCCAAAACTCATGTTGAAATTTATCATGGGAGTAGGACTGGTGGCTTTATAAAAAGTGTAAGAGAGACTTGAGATAGTACTCTTAGCCCCCTCACCATGTGATGCCCTGTGCTACTTTGAGACTCTACAGCAGGTCTCCACCACCAAGAAGGTTCTTATCAGATGCACCCCCTTAACCTTGGACTTCCTCCAGAACTGTAAGAAATAAATTTCACTTCTTATAAACTATTCAGTTTCAAGTATTCTAAGAAACAATAAACAAACTAAGACAGAAGATTAGTATCAGACGTGGGATGTTGCCAAGAATGAGTACCTGAAAATGTGGAAGCAGCTTTGGAACTGGGCAATGGGCAGAGGCTAGAAGAATTTAAAGGATCAGGCTAGAAAAAAGCAGATTGTGGTGAGAACATAGAAGACAAGGCTATTAAAAGTTTGGAACACTTTAAGCTTGGTTAACTGGTCATGACCAGAATTCTCATAGAAATATGTAAAGTAGAGGCCATTCTGATGAGGTCTTTGATGGAACTGAGGAACAAATTGTTGAAACCTGGGGTAAACGCCATCCTTGTGATAAATTGTCAAAGAACCTGGCTGAACTGTTTCCATGCCTGAGGGTTTTGCAGAAACCCAAACTTGAGAATGATAAACTAGGGTATCTGGCAGAAGAAATTTCTAAGGAAAATATAGAAGAAGCTCCCTGGTTACTTTTCACCACTTATGGTGAGATTTGGGAGCAAAATAATAATTTAAGGACAGAATTTATAATCAAAAGGGAAGCAGAGTAGAACTCTTCGAAAAACTCTCAGCCCAGCCACTTAAAGAATAGAAAAACATGTTCAAGAGAAGAAACCAAGCCCAGCAACCATTTTCCAAAGAGATTAGCATGAATAGAAGGGAGCTAGATGCCATACCTCAAGACAGTGGGAGAAAGACCTCAAAAACATTTGAGACAACTTTGAGGTTGCCCCTTTCACCACAGGCCAAGAAGCCGAGGAGAGCAAAATAATTTCCAGAGACTGAACATGCTGCTCTCCATGAGATCACTGCCCAGCGGCACCTTGGGATTCTGATCTCTGTACCACAGTGCGGTGCTTCACAGCTATCCCAGCTGCAGCTAAATAAACCTCATATATGCCTTATGCCCCAGCTTCAGAAGGTATAAGTTGTAAACTTTGGTAACATCCATGTGGTGCTAATTCTGCAAGCTTGCACAAAGAAAGAGCTGGGAAGGTTTGGCAGCCTCCACCCAGATTTCAAAGGATGTTGTTGAATGCCTCGTGGCCCAGGCAGAGACTTGTTTCAGGGAAAAGCCACTGCAGAGAGCCCTTACTAAGATAATTCTGAGTGGCGTGTGAGAAGGGCATGGGTTTGGGGGGTCAGGGACAGAATGCTATGATTTGAATATTTGTCCCCACCAAACTCATTTAAAATTTATCATGGAAATAGGACTGATGGCTTTATAAGAAGAGAAAGAAGGATCTGAGCTAGCACGTGTAGCCCCACCTCACTATGTAATGCTCTCTGCTGCCTCAGGATTCAGCAGAGGATCCCCACCAACAAGAAGGCTCTTGCCAGATAAACTTTCTCAACCTTGGGCTTCCCAGATTTCAGAACTCTAAGAAATAAATTTCGTTTTTTAATAAATTACCCAGATTCAAATATTGTTAGAAGCAACAGAAAATGAACTAAGACAAGTTTCGAGTAACAGGAAGTCACTGCTTCCTTCAAGTGGCAGGCTTAGATCAGATTTGAGTTTTATAATGATTAGATTTGAGTTTTAACATATTAATTAAAAATCTGTCAGTTATTCACAGATTGTATATAAATTTGTCTACATAGAAAATTCAAAGCAATTCCCAGACGAATCACAACATACTCTGGCTGTAGTGTGAAGAACTAATATAAGAAGACAGAGGGTATGGAGAACCTACTTAATAGAAGACTACAATCATGGATAAGATATCAAAATAGCTCACATTTTGGCAATCCTCTTAGAGAAGATGGAAGACAACCAGTCAACAAATCAATAATAATTAATATCCACCAATTAAGGACCATTCTTTGCCAAATTTAGAAACTTAAATACCCCCAAGTTTAATGGAATACAATAATCCACTTCATCTTCTATCTTCTTTTTCGGTCCCTCAGTTTCCCATCCAAACCCATATGTAGAGTTGTTTCTCAGTTGAAAAACAAAAGATGTCATGCATAGCAATATAAATGGATGGTATGGTAGGTAGAATAATGGTTTCCCCTTGAAATCCAGTCCCCAGAACCTGTGAATGTGTTACTTTATATGGCAAAGGAGAGGTTTTGCTGATGTGATTCAGTTAAAGATAACAGGATATGAGGATTACTGCATTATCTAGGTGAGCCTAGCATAATCACAAGGGTCCCTAATAAAGAATCAGAATAGGAGATGTGATGATGCATCTCCTTGGCTACAAGCCAAAGAATATGGCAGCAGCCAGAAACTAGAAAAGTCAAGAAGCAATTCTCCCCTACAGCATCCATTTATTAAAAATAAAATGTATTTTTATTTTTAAGAAAAAAAGATTAATCTATGCCTGTTCAGTTAGATAAAGCAGGTCTTTATCAAATGCTTAGATTCTAATACCCAAGCTTATGGAAATGAGTTTGGTTAAGGACTTTATGATTATTCAATCCAAAGTGTATGCCTTATTAGTTTGGTTTACTTTAGGTCAACAAATAATTATGCACTGTGTAGTATTTGTACTGATTGTAGAAAGATTTACAATTTGCCATAGTTTTTGCAGAAATAAGAAAGGGAGACAAAAATTTCCTATAAAAAAGGTGAAGAAAATTCCATGAAATTAGGCTCAACTTTGGCCCAGTCACCAGTCATGATGGATTCTAACAGACTGTTTATAAAGCACATCAGCATGGATTTAGTAACATCATTGATAGCTATTTAAATGAGAAATTTTATGTAATCTACAATACAAGCAAAGCCATGGCATCATTTAAAAAAACTGTCATGGATCCAAAAATTAAGGACATTCTTAATTACAGAGACCAACGTCGAAACAAAATATAAGAAACGAAAAAATCATTTTAATAAAGTAAGCACTATGAAAGAAATGGTCACTGAAAATTTTGGATGCACAGAATAGAAACACTGTGGCTGAGGATAGAAGAGAAACATTCCTGAAACAGGTGTTGCCTCAGCTGGAATGAAAACAAAGAAATGCACAAAGACAAAAACACTCAAGGTGCTTTAGGGAATCACAGCAAATTCAGCATCCACGTAGGATACTAAGATAAAAAAAAAGAAAAAACAAGAGTCAAAAGGATACTTAAAAGATAGATACAGACAGACAAACAGGGCTATAGAATTTCCAGCATGTCATGTAAATAGATTTTACTTTACCTTGGAGATAATGGAAAGATTTGAATGATTTTTAAGCAGTGGGTTGACAGGATCTGATTTGCATTTTATGTACATTCCTCTGATGTCAGAGTAGAGACATATCTAAGACAGCATGACCAGTTACACTGAGACAGTCTACTAAATGCTACAAGTATCTAGATCAGTCTAGGGCAATGGCAAGCAGAAATGGGAAGAAGCAGATTTAAGAAATGATTACAGATATAGGTCAGCAGAATTGGAAAGACATTGGATTGATAGTGGAGAAAAAGGAAGGGTCCAAGATTATTCCTAGTCTGGCCAATTGATTACCAGGCTGGGTTAGAATTGAAGCAGGAAATGCAGAAATGGGAAGAGTTTAAATTTTTGTGAAGGCGAATACCTAGTTTCTTGTGGTGCATACTAAGTCCCAGGAAGAATGTCACCCCTGGTGAGCAAAGGGATAGAAAGAAATAACAAGTCCCTAACTGAGCTACTGTGACCAAACCCTGTAGCCCCAGAATCGCTTTTATCTTCAGAATTTTTCCTGAGAAATTTTTCTTTTTCCCCACGTCTCACCTACTTTTTGTGTTCGCTTTTGCTTTTAAAAAGTTAAGAGGTTTTGAATAGTTTGCCAGTGCAATTATTTGTGTAACTAAATCAAGCATCCGGAACAAACAGAAAGGAAACCTGAGTATTGCACATTTGCCAAGAAAATATATTGGACTGAGCACAGTGACTCATGCATGTAATCCCAGCACCTTGGGAGGCTGATTGAGGATTGGTTGGGCTCAAGCAGGAGGATTGCTTGAGGCCAGGAGCTTGAGATCAACTTGGGAAACATAGTAAGATCTCTGTCTCTATAAAAAAATTAAAAATTAACCAGGCATAGTGGCATACACCTGTAGTCCCAGCTACTCAAAAGGCTGACACAGGAGGATGAGGAGCCTGGGAAGTTGAGCTTGCAGTGAGCTGTGATCATGTCACTGCCCTCCAGCTTGGGCTACAGAGTGAGAGAGTCTCACAAAAGAAAAAAAGGAAAAAAAAAAAAAGACAATATACATATATGGTGTATAAATGAAGGAGATGGGAAGTGTTAAATAAATTGCAGAGTGACTATAAACTTTGCTCTTAGTATCACAGTTTATTCTAGAAGGTTGAGTTTCTAGCTGGCAGTACTTCCAGCTTCCAGCTAAATATGCTGCTATTGTTTAATTGCTTGTTTAGATTTTTCATTTGTATTAGAGTCTCAAATGTGGTAAAAGACTAATTATTTGACATATGCAGTAACAAATATTCAAAGACATAAAGCTTAATATGAAAATAATCCAAAAAAATATGGCTAGTTGAGAATCCAAATGTGAAAATCTACTTCAGTCTCAGGGATACTAAAGTGTTATACATAGCATAACATGCTAATTAAGAAATTCTTCAGAAAGCAAACTAAACACCTTACAAATAAAATTTTATAAATTAAAAAAATCTTAAATTACCAATTTAAATAACTCCTCTAAAAAAATTTAAAAAAACAGTGTAGTACAGTGATAGAAGCCATATTGTACAGCTCTGTTTTCTATGTAGAATATTAAACCTAGTTTATTTTCAGATAATTTTAGAGACTAAGATTACCCTATCTCCATCAGTATTCCATTTCCGTGTTCTATCACAGGAACGTCTCCTTAGGTCTTATTTCTCCTAAGAATTTTTCCTAGATTATATGAACTCTGACATGCTAAATGCACAGAAAATGATCACTCTGAGATAGTTTTATATATTTTTTATTGCATTTTAGGTTTTGGGGTACGTGTAAAGAACATCCAGGATTGTTGTATAGGTATATACATGTACATACATGCATGGCAATGTGGTTTGCTGCCTTCCTCCCCATCACCTATATCTGGCATTTCTCCCCATGTTATCCCTCCCCAACTCTCCATCTCCCACTGTCCCTCTCCTAGTTCCCCCCAACAGACCTCAGTGTGTGATGCTCCCGTGTCCATGTGTTCTCATTGTTAATTTTTTATAATTTAATAGCAAACAAAAGCAATATCTAAACATTCCCCTTTAGAATAGCTAATTATAATCTAAATAAAGGCCTTCTATATTATGTACGATGTGGTGTTATTAGAAAGAGATCATTTATTTTTACTGTTTTTACATTTAAGTGTCTTTCAGAAACAGAATGAACTCTGTTCCATTACTATGGTTGTATAAAAAAAAAAAACTCCCAGAACAAGTGACATGAAATAACCTAGCCTAACCAGCTAGAAAACTTGAAGTCTGGGATAAAATGAAATAATTTACTCACATGTCTGACACTGAATGTTGGCTGTCAGCTAATTTAGCTGTAGCTGTAGCCTGGAACAGCTACATATGGATGCTCCATGTTTCCTAGCTTTCCCCACAGATTGGTAGCCAGATCCCAAAGGTAAACATCCCAAGAAAGAGCCAGGAAGAAGCCACAACATCTTTTATGATGTAGTCTCAGAAGGCACATGGCATCATTGCAGCCACATTCTACTGGTCCAAGCATGTACAAAACTCCACCCAGTATCAAACACAGGGACTATGATTCCCAACATAGGTTGGACAATGTCATTGTCACATTCCAAGAAGAGCATGTGGGATGGGTTATGTATTAGTGCAGCCCTTTTTAGAAAATATAATCAGCCACAGGCTGGATTCCTGCAAGAATGTGCCACACATCAAAGATGTCAAGGCTAGAAAATAACAATGTTTAATATCAGTAGCCTTAGATAGAGTAATAATGTAAAGAAGAGAAACATCTGTCTTATTTTAAATTTTATTAATGCAGTATCCACAGCAAAAATAAAATATACAATTGTGCAGAGTTTTCCATAAATAGTATGTGAATATAAATTCTGAAACATAAATAATTTCAATTTGAAAAGAACATTCCAATAAACCATTGTGTACACAAGCAAATAAACAGCTGCCACTATTCAGCTTGAAGAGTAAACAGTGAGATCACTAAAGCGATGTGAAAAGACAGAAGCTTCTGTTACCGACTACAGAAGTGATGGGTGCATCTTCAAATGCTGATGAGGATGTTTACAGATTCTTATGGAAAGACACTGCAGAATTTGTTGACAAACAAACTGAACTGCTATGTAGCCAATCAACTTGGATTGAAAAGATTCCAGTATTTTCTGCTTTCTGAAATTACCAAAATTTATTATGTCATGGAAAGGTAATCTCTATTTTGCTCAACTTTAAGGCTGGGTACTAAAAATAAGCCACAAAAATTAAAACAAAAAAAAAAGATGAGAAGATTACTCTTTCTCTTACATGTAAAAGGTGTAGTTCATAGTGGGCAATCAGATTCATAATACAGTTTGCTCCTGTTTAATGCAAATTACAGGTGAGAGCTATTGTTTCATGTACCCAGAATACCCCGAGTTCCAATGCCTTCTTTTGAGAGCCTCCCCAGCCCTTTCTCCATCAATATGGGTGGTTTTTCTGTGAATGATTAAATTCTCAAAAGATTTCACCATTCTGCCTAAAATGGACTGACACCCACATGGAATCTGACCTAAGCCATGACAAGGAAACCATTTTTCTGGATTTGGAGACCTGAAATCAAAGAAGTCATCTGGTGGCAGGCACCGTAAAATACAAAACTGAGAGGTAGGAGGTGCCATGTTTTTAACCAGAAGAGCTACTCTGCTGCAAGTAAAGAATGAAGCAGAAGAAAAGTGGAAATGGAGAGACAGAGTCCTGATTTCACTGATGTCCCAGATGCTCTTGAGAACTAATTGCATCATGGCCCTCGGATTCTGTGAGATGCCCCGTTGATTAACCAGAAATTACTCACTGAGATATAAAAAATAGAAAATTCAAACAGCAGCAGCTTCATTTTTTTTTGTCTGTTTGCTTTTCTTTTTTCTCAGATTCCATGATGCCCAGGGCTAAAGTAAGGATGCCATCTGGGACTTAAGTTACCTCCATCTCCCCTGCTCTACCACACTTACAATAGAAGAGCATTTGTCATAATAAAGAGAATGTTGCACCTCTTAGGTTTGGTTAGAACCTGAAAGGTAATATATCTGATTTTCAGGCAGAACAGAATAAAGAACAGGCAAAGGGCAAAGTGTAAAACTCTTCTCTGAAGTTTTGAGAGAATGGGTCTTCTCAGGGACACCCACCAGAGCACCAGAGAACATGGCCACTCCTAGTTTAACAGAGGCTGAAATTTCTAACTTTCTGGTTTTCTACTTTAAGAATTTGGGACTCATGTATTACTAGCACGTAGAGAAGATGTTCAAAATTTTTGATTGTGCAGAAATGAAAAATATCTACTATGCCCTAGTATACTCTGACTAATCTAGCTGTCATTAATCTTAACTTGAGTTTCTGAAACTTATAGGGCTAATCTTTTATTTCTAAAGTTTACAATGACAACCTCACTGTATCTCGTTCTGTGTCATCTTGATATCTCAGTTGTCACACACAAAAAGCAATAGCTAAAATGAACATCTTAAACACAAGAGTAGGTAGCATCTTGAGTGAGTGAAGGAAGGGTCTTAAATATAGAACCAAAATAGAACAAGTTTTCTTGTAAATTTAGCTTCCACAAGCCTTTCTCCTCTTACAGGACATTACCTTTCCCTCTGAAAACAATGTTATATATCATCTGGTGTTTTTTCTGCAAGAGAAGAACGCAACATGGTGTGTGGTGCAAGGTGAGCCTGCAACAAATGTTAGCTCTCACTGTTAAATCTGTCTCTGTGTCTGAGCTCTTCTAGCAGCTCCATGTTCTTTACTCCAGTTACATCCTGGACAGTTCTTGCTTGGCCACCACCACCATGCAAACTAAAAAGTGTTCATCTTCTTTCCGCAAAATTAGATCTCCTTATAAATTTCTATGAAACACAATGACTGCAGTCAGTAGGCCTGGAATTATGACCATTGCTGAGGCCCGTTCAGCCTTCTTTCTTTCTTCTCCTCTTACAGACCACTTGTCCCGTGACTTGATTTTAGGCTGCCCATTTTTCTCTGTCCCAATACCTGGAATGCATGCCTTCCTAGGCTTTCTACCTAGCTTCTAACTTGCAACTTTCTTCGCCATTTCTTTCATGCATATTTAAACCCTATTACATGCCTCTGGCCTTCAATACTCCAACGAAATTGTTTCAAAAAGACTGCCTGCTCAGAGTAGTCCTCAATCCTATTCTTCCTGAATTGTCTGTAATGTGGGAATTCTAACTTACTATCCTATAGATTCTTACTCTCTGGTCACACAGCTACTCTTCATCCTTCCTCATGCTCTTGTTCATGTCACCTTCATTAATTTCTGTATTACTGGCAGACCAAGCTACCTAAATTTCAGGGCCCAGTGTAAAATGATTGTTGAGTTTCCTATTTAAAAATTATTCAGAATTTAATGGCAGCCATGGCAGAGCATTAAATGAAGCATGGGGTCCTTCTAGTGTGGAATCTTGTATAACCCCATAAGTCTCAGGCCCATGAAGCTGGCCCTGATTATGAGTCTACTCAAGGGCTTTTTCTCTTACTGAAAGTACTTTCTAGCTGGTTTCTCTGACAGTAGCTGTCTAGTTGTCTTAGTAACATATTTTTTTATTCCAGTGATTCTATAATGCCACATCCCTGCTCATTCAACACAAATAAACGTATTCTGACACCACTATGTTGTCTTTCTAATTTATATATACGGGACAGATGTGTGTCTGTGTGTGTGTGTGTGCATGTGTGTGTGTATCACTGTTCTCATATATTTACTGTGTTCTCCTAATGCAGCTGACTGTGTTCTTCCTCTACACCTTTGTTCAGGCCATTCTCTCAATATGGAAGGCTTTTCCTCACTTTTCTAGTACAGATCAATCTGTCAGGCCAGGCCTAGGCAAAGTTTACCCCATCCACTAGTCACTCCTCTTTACTCCCTGGTTAAATTACTTATACTTCCTCTGAAGGCCCATAGCTTTTATGGTCTGTGCCAAATAGGAGGCTATTATTACTGTCTTACATGTAGTTTTTATTGGGGGTGGGGGCTCTATCTTTATCTCCCTAATACTCCTGATACGTAATGCACTTAATAAATTGATTTTCTAAAGAATTTTGAGTCTAATTATTTTCCACATACGGTACAAAAAAGATCTTTAACTCCAGACATGTAAATGACTGCTTTTTCCAGGAAAAGTCTGAGAGGGCACTTCTGCTCATTCTTTGCTTTAGAATACGACTGACAAAGATGTCCACGTGTAGAGAGAGAGGGAAAGAAAAATAGAAGAGAAAACTGGAGATAGTCTCATTTCCTCCTAAACTGGGAGATATACTGGCTTTTTAATTTATTACTAGTGCTTAGGCTTTAGATATATGAATCTGCCTGTAAACACAAAATGCATTCCAAGTGAAATGGGCTGGGGCTTCAGCTGCATATTAATGAATTTATGGTTTCTGTTCTCATCTATTAGGGAAGATAACAGTAAGTAGAATTTATAAAATGAACATAAGTAAAAAGAAATGAATGAATTAGTGAAAGTCTTATTTCTTATTAGAGAATTGGATACTGTCTAAAACATGCATTCAGCAACATTGGGACTTTTATTACTTTATTTTTTCACCATGTATTAATTACTATTAATGGACTTGGAATTTAAAATTAATAACATATGGTCTCTGCTTTCTGCATATCAAGAGAAATAAAATCTTATGTCTTCTAGAAGACATGGGTCCTTGTCTCTGATATGGAGGTAGAGGGGGAATGGTGGCAGCAATAGAAATAAATTATATTGGAACTGAACAAAAAATAACAAGGGCAAAGGTGATAAAAAGACCTTCCCAGGTGATGGAATATAGCCTTCCTCTACTTCAGGAGAAACTTTTGCTGAGAAATGAGCAACTGCAGCAGCGAAGAGCTGCTAGGTAGAAACTGCAGTGCAGAGCCAGAACATCTGTCTAGGAGTGTCATCTGCGTAGGAGACATTAAAAGCACGGAAATAAGGACAAGCTGAGCCAGAAAGATGCTAAATTTACGGTAACTCTGGAATCTAGGTATTAGTAAACAGAACTGCCTCTGGGAACTTTCTCAAATTAGGAAAAAATATAATACTCTCCCAAGTCGATTTCATTTATTTTCTCTTACAGTGAATCGCCAATACTGTGCCCCCTGGGAATCTTTGTAAAACTAGTAGATCCTCACGAAAAATATTATAATCAGAAAAAAGAGTAAAAGACACAAAATGGCTGTTCAGCAGAGTGAGCTTTTAATAGGCAAGTAGTTGACTATCTCTAAAATGCCATTAGAAGCAATGTTATCGCTCATTTTCTCTACCTCCCTACTTCTTGAACTAAAAATAATAATAATAATAATAGTGAAGTGGAGGGATAAAGAGGACAATCTGTGCAATTAGAAAGCAAAGACAGACTTCCTTTTTTCCTCTGTCTCAATCATGTATTTGATAAGCTTGCCTTCCATAGCCTTAGCCAAATCATCAATCAACATGTTTAATAAAACAAGCCCATGGACAAAGCCTCAAGTGACAACACTAGAGATTCTCATTATTCAAGATAATTTGGATTCAGTTGTTCAACCAGGTGAGAATCTAACAATATTTCTTGTCAAAAGTGGAAAACTGATAAAGGAGGTGATCAACCTCTTGATCAGGGTAGTGATTACATGGATGTAATCTTGCTTATCAAGCTGCACTCTTCTTGTGGGTTTGTATGATGTACTTCAATGTAAAATTTAAAAAGTAATACCATGGTATGGCAAAATACAAAAAATGAAAGAAAGAAAAGAAAGCAATCACAATGGCCCTTTCCCAAAAAGGTCACTGACAAAAATGATGCATTCTCCAAAAATAGGTGAGTATCATCAGTCCCATTAGAATGTTGGCATGAATCATACAACATTAGCTGTTTAACATTTTAGGAAGTTTGGGATGAATTAAAAAGCAGGAAGAATTCCAAGATAAAGGTCAAAGATAACCAGATATCAATTGGGATCCCCATAAGGCCCTGGGAGACTAGCATGCACTCTATCAAGATTTAAGGGTCTGCCTCTGAGAGTCACTTGATGAAGAAAGTGTTTGAGATGTGGCAATAAGAGTGAGACAGGTACCTGAATCCAACATCATGTTCTCATTTCTTAAAGAGGAGAAAATCAAACCACAGATTTCATGGAATCTGTGGTGTTAAAGCTCAGACCTCATGTGGGACCTCTTTTGCCTGAAGGAAGGCAACTGAAGAACTAAGGCTTGTAGGAAGGCTTACAGAGCATATTTTAACATGGCTTTAAGAATTGTTTGGGGGTGTGTGGAAGAAGACGGTTTGCCAATTTTAAATTTTTTTTCATTTTGCTTTTGGAGAACTGTATAATTTCAGCAGCATTTGTGGGCCTCTGACCCCAAATGGCCACCATGGTGTCTGAGTAAAAATAGAGTAGTACTTAAGGAGAGTGGAAAGCTCTTATATGTCATTTATTCAACTTTAAAAGCTGGAGGGCACTTCTGAAGTAAGCAGAGAGCCAGCTAATCACAACATTGCTACCATTATTGTGACATGGCAACAGGGAAGAATCTATACTAAAACAAGATCAATAATTAATTTAGCAAGGTTCTAACAAGGGAGACTTGTTAATTAAATGTCCTTTATTTCAGAGTTGTACCACTGTATTTTCCTGACCCTAGAAGATAAGACCAAGAGAGGTGACAAAGAGAGGTAAACAGATAAGCTAACTAGGTCAGTTGTCCCATTCTTATGTCAAATGTCTCTATGGACCTTATACTGGGCCACTCTTATTTCTAGAAAGTAAGTGGCAAAGCCAAGGCTTGAAAGGAAATCCCCTTATTCTAAGGCCCAGGGCTTTTTCCACTGCATCACTATACCTTAACTTGGTCTTGCTAAAATAATAAAACATTTCTGAAAGAGTAAATCAACCTAAGAAAATATATACAGAATTCACATCAATACAACAAATTATTACCATTAACTTTATCTAGCACTGTCCTAACCACCATCCCTTCAACCCTGAACATTTCCTGGACAATTTAAATCCCTAAGATTAAAAACGATATAAAAGTTAGCATTAATTGTATGCCTTCTATATGCCAGACACAGTGTTATTTGCTTTATGTATCTGATTATCACATTCAGGTCTATTATAATCCCAGTTTATAAGCTAAGCCTGCTGAAGTTAAATGATACTCATAAGAGAATAGTGGAGACAGAGTTTGGCTGCTTGACTATAGGATCCATGTTGCTAACCAGATCCTCACAGCGTCCGTTCTCACCCTCATTAAGGCCCCTCCAGCCTGAGTGCATTCATTGGTTATACTTCACAATCAGCATAGATCACTGGAGAAGTGAAATAGAAGTTAAAAGTCACCTAAAACATTTTGTTAAAACCACAACTGCTGTGCACTAATAAATGTAACTGCATACCTGGAATACAATCTATAAATACCTAACAATCCATTTTTTGCATATAAAAGCATGTAGTTGTCAAGTTAGTACAGTTTGTATAGGTTTTAATGTTTACCTGTTGCATTTCTCAATGTAAAAGACAAAAAAAAGTGAGCTAAACAAATCACATGGTTTGCAAAAATCGAACATCTGAGGCAGCATTAAAGCCACTGGAATGGATATGTATATCCGCTTCCAAGGTCATCATTCTTGCCATGACTGGCTTTAATAGCCTATATGTTCTTCTAAATAAATGTCAATTTTTCTGAAACTACAAAATTATTAGCTGATAAATGTTTAAGGAAAAGTATATTTGGACACCAAGAAGAAAAACAGTCTAGTAATTTTCCATCAGATGAGTTTTTCAAAGCTTTATTTGTTCTCAGGTAATACAGAATGTTTTAGATTTTAAATTTCAGACTTGGCATGTCTGTACCTCAAAGAGAAACACATTCCTTCGAAAGGAAAAGCTTTGATAGCAGAGTGAACCAAAAGTGTAACTATAATGAAAATTATACTTTCCTTTATGCAGAAATCTATGCCTTACATAGCTATCTGCATACTGTGGTTTGATGCACACCAAAAAAAATAATAATAATAAAATACAAATTACAACAAAAAGCTTTTTTTCACTTTCCTGCCTCAGTGCCAAAATTGTCACCATCAGTCACTTCTCTGGATTAGGTAAAAGACAGTTGTCAATCAGCATTGTTGCCTTTGAGGAAAATAATAGCTGTTAGTTGTCAATAACAAATACATTAGAGAGAGTTACAACATTAGCCCCTGTGAGAATAAGACATAGCATATTTGAATATTGATAGATGGAAGTGAAATTAGGAAACATAGAAAATCAATAAACAGAAGTGAATAAGGCTACCAGGGAGACAGAGCAGCATTAAAGATACTTCCAATAATTAATTGCTAATTTACTTTCAGTTGTAGTTGTACTCTTATATCTTGTCTACAATCCAACCCACTTTTAGTTATTAATATTCAGTTAGGGTACTAGAAAAACCCACTTCTAAGATGATTACTATAATATTTAAGACAAGCAAAAAACTATTTCAGTATTATCAGAAGTTTTCAAGTTCAATGAAATATTAAAGTTAATATTAAAATGAAATGTAAGACTATTGGAGATCAGAAGTTTTGACAGGAGATACCAATTGCTGATAAACTCTGTAATAGAGATACAAATGCTTGGCCTTCTAAGTTCTTGCCCAAATTGTATAATAGAAATTCAGCTAGACTGCTAGAGAATTAAAAAAAAAAAAGAATTAAAATATGTATCCCTCTCAAACTTTGTTAGAATAATAAAACATGTGGTTGAGGATAAGCTTTAAAAAAATGGTGAAAAACATAAGAAATGGCCATGCATTTGTCCCTGAATTCCCTATCCCACTATTAAGAAATGTATGGGTAACATTTGTTCACAGGTGACTGATTCCAGAACATATTTCACTCTTGGAAGTCATAAAACATTTTTTCTCATTTTCCTGTAAGAGTTAGAGAATGGTTCTCTTATGCAATAAGTCAAAAAGAATGCAGATACCCTGCCAAAGAATGTTTCCAAGAAGACAGAAAACTAAACCACTGGTTATCAGAAAAGGCTATTTTAGCACATCTGACATTGTGATTGCTTTGTAAGGTCCACTTGGAAGGACATACCCAGTGAAGAATGTAAGCTCTATATCCAGAAATAAAGACAAAGTGGTACCAAAAATCAGATACTGCAATATCATCACTGACAGATAAAATGGGGGGAAAATGCTTACAAAAGCCGAGTTCTTTTCACACAAATAAGCTATTTGTTGTTGTGTTGTTGTTATTGATTTTAAAACCAGAAGGCTTGAGTCTACATTTTAATACAGCCTAAAAGTCTTTAATATAAATGTTAAAGTCCTTAATATAAATGCTGTATAAAAGTCTTTAATATAAATGTTGTAAGTGTATAACATGAGCACCATGAAGAAAAAATACATAATTGTTTATAATGTTCTCATTTATTAGTAAGCTGTTTTTGTTGCTGTGAATCCTTGAACCAGGGAAGTATTTACTGAGCTCACTAATTAGAAAAATAAATACTTTCCTGGTTCAAGAATTCACAGAAACAAATCTGCGTAAGATTCCAATGACCTATGCCCTATTTTCTGAAATGACATGCATTTCCACACACATCTTTACAAAAGAAGCATGAGAAAAATTGTATCGCAAAGAATATTAAATCTGTCAGAGACTTTGAAATCATGTAATCTAGTTTTTCACAAAGTATAGGACCCAGGCCATGGTGGTATACTTACAGAGCCTTAAATAATTTTGAGTAAAGTTATAAGAAAATGACTGCCTTGTTTAGTTTTTTTCCTCTGATTAATTCAAGGAAACAAATCTCAATTACTAATCTTTTTTTAACAAAGGGAGAGCTGGCCTCAAGTTCAGAGCCTTAACTAGGAAATGGAACCAAGCATTGTTTCAATGTATGTGTTCCTTTTTACAGGTGCCTTCTATTATATTTATAGCACTATTGCTCATTTCCCATTTACAGCAGTGACTCGTAGTTTCCTAACTATATAAATGTACTTCGGAAAAAATAAGTGTTTTTATACTAGATGTGATCATTTATTTTAAAATGCTTCATTATAAATGGCAGGATTTGTATTTCAAAGTGTCTGTTTCTAATCTACATATCAGGAATCATTAATATTTGAAGTACTAATCAAGACTCAACACCTAAGTAGAACTACACTTAAAAGACAGCATGCCCCTAATCAAAGCTATACCAAAGGCTTCACTAATTAGTGTCAGGTATGTTAGAAATAATCTTTATTGCCTTAAGTGTTTGTTCTTCAAAATAAGTAATCTGGGAATACTGTGCAGACACCATCACCCTTGCATAAACCCTGAGAAGCCAAGTATAGCACATAAGATTGGGAGCACTTAAGATGAGAGCAATGTTGATCCTCCATCTTCCATTGCATGAAGAACCCTATAGCCTGATCTTATTACAAAGATGGCTGTTCCTGGCATCAGAACAATAGGATATCCCTTTTGGAGTAAACTTTCTTTCTAGGGCTAGTGTCCTTAAGTCAAAAGTGTAACTTCAAAAGTACTGAATAGAATGGACGATGACCTCTTTTGGTGCCGAGTAGCTAATACCTTACTTCTTTAAAAAAGGGAATAATTCTTTAATCTTAATCCATACACTTTTTTCTCACATTTTAACATATCTGGAATTGAATATATCTTACATTTTGTAATTATGATTAACAGTGTTTCTTTCACCCTCACTGTTCCATAATATGACTGTGTATCTTGCAGTAGATGTTATCTTAGTTTTGGTGAAATACAGTAAATGCTTGTACATTTAACAGGATGTAGTCTGAGACTTTCATTCATTGTAATAAATCATCTGGTAAAAACAAGTTGTTAGAAAGAGGAAAAAATATCCTTCATCAATGTGTTACTACTAGAAGACTACCAATATTTACTGAAGAAATGTTTGCTGAATGGCCCAATTAGCTTAATTTTAGCATCATAACAAAATTTGAAGAATTCAGTAAATAACACTAGAGTCTGCAAGTAGCTATAGAAAATATTACTGAATAAATGACTGAAGTTTGAGAAGCACTAATCTGAATAAATCCTACAAGTAAGCAAACTATGAACCAGAGAGGTTAAGAGATTTGATTAACATTATTAACTGAGTGGCAGAGCTTGTGTAATGACCAAAGTCCATTTAATTATTGTATGCATATCCTAGTTACTTATTGTTCCATGACAGCTTATTTCAAAAGTCAGTGGTTGAAAATGGCAAACATTATGTCACTGTTTCTGTGCATTTAGAATTCAGCTGTGGCTTAGCTAGATGCCTTCAGCTTAGAGGCCTTTCATAAGTCAAGAAACTGGCCAACGCTGAGGCCTCATTTGAAGGCTTTACTGAGGGGGAATTAGCATCCAAGTTCATTCACGTGGTTGTTTGAAGGAGTTTTAAATAATGCAGATATCCCCAAAGCCAATATATTTCTTGATGTCATATATTCTTTATTATAATACACTCAGCAACTTTTCAGATTATGCTGACTCTTTCAGATATTACCAGATTAACATGGCCAACAAATTATGTTTTTAAAAATCCCTGTTATTATATATATTTAAGAAAATCACTAAAAGATTAACAGGGCATTTTGGGGTAACAGAAATATAGATGCTTTTGTTTTACTTTATATTTTTCTAGAGTTTTCAGGTTTTCCACAATACATGTAAAATTCAAGTTATTTTAATAAATGAATTTTAATGTTTCAAAACCCTTTAAAATTTTAAGGCAAATTATGCTTTCATGTTTGCTTTAAAATGTATTACTTGCTACATTTAGGATTTTTTTTCTTGAAAGTTCAGAATTACATATCCTTGGATATATTTTTGCCTGAATAAGTCTAACACCCAAAGAGATTTTAAGTCTTTTCCAAATCACAATTCATGCCAAGTTGCAGAAGCAGAAAAAAAGGTAGAAGAAAATGCCAGTTCTTTTGGTCTTTTAAACAAGGTGACAAGGTCAGAAAACATGAGCAAATTATTTTCTTTTATAAGCTTGACTTACTGGGCAGGCAGATCAATTCACAGCTTTCATTTCTGTCTTGCCATTTCTTACAGAAAAATGTGAGCTGCATAAAGAATCATTGTAAGGGGAAGCCTCTTTGCAGAATCTCTAAGTGCAGACATTTGGATGGCCATCCCCCTTTCTTTCTCACCAGGTACAGGGCTGGTGAAACCAGCCTTTTGTAGGTGGTGTTTGGTGTCTAATAGCCCTGAAATGTTTTCTTTCCTCCCTGTGCCCCAGGGTTGACTAATTATTAATGTGCCAGTTATTCTAGAGAATATGTCTTATCTGCTTGAAAGACAAGATTCAGGTCCAGTGTAAACTTAAAAAAAAAAAATACCTTGAAATGATACTGAGTTAGCCTGAGGTGACATTTTTGGAATGTGAATTATTTATATTTAAACAATAAAAACAACTGCATAACTTTTTTTTGAAGCAAGAACTGAGCTGTGATCTCACATAAAGAACTTGACATTTTTGTCCCTAACACATGATTTATGCTTTTAAAATCAAGATTGTTTACTTTATTAGCAGATCAGAAACGCTTATTTTGTCTTAAATGTTTCCAGAATGTGGTTCTTTCTGAGCATCCCACTGCAGTAATATAAACTTGTACATATGTTCACTCACAATTATAAGCTTAGAAGAGATCATAATTCCATGACTTCATCACAGTGGCTTTCAGGGCTGGAATAGCAATTACAGCTGTGTTCACTGCACTCATTATGCTCTTCATAAAAAATTCTGTATATAAAACAATAAGCTTCTTCAAATTATTTCAGAAATAGAGTGGTATATAAATAAATATACTGGAATCTAAGTGATTCATATTTACAGTTCAATGTATTATTTTTAGCAATTTATGGCAGCTTCCTTCAACTTAGCACCTCCAAATGAAAAATAACATGTTGAAAGATGGCCAGGTAAAAGCAACTTTATGCCATCAAGCACAGCCATGAAGAAATCAGGAAGGCTAATTTTTACATAAATTTCAAATAAACAGGAAGTTCAGTAAGAAAATTTCTCAAATTGCTTATTTGTTGGCATTTGTATTATACATTAGAAACTCCTCCTAGGTCTTTGGACTTATAAAGTGGTTTTTTCAAACTTGAGTACTTTCTCATATGAAAACTCTTACTAAAATATCAAGAAGCGGTACCATTGAAATATCTATAGATAAACAAAACCTACCTTTCTTTTCTGTATTTCCCCAATGTCATATTTATGTAACCAAACATTTAATTAATCATGACTGTCATGATGATCCGTTATTAACAGAAGTTAGTATATTAAATCCTAATGTTTAATAAATGAGAAAAAGAAGAAAGAAGCATATTAACAGAGCACATAGAGAAAGAACAAATGGCGACATTTTGGTTCAATGTTATTTAAAATACACTCTCAAAGGTACATGTGGTATATAGCTATTTCTCAAACTTACTTGCCAAAAAATCTTGTTTTTATTTTTATTCTTCTTCTTATTTTTGTCATTTGGCTTCTTGTGGGACTATATTCTAACAACAATTATTTGCTTGGCCAATCTTTAGTCAAGCTTCTGAACTTTCTCCTGGGCCTGCCTGTGCACACATATATAAAATCCAGTGTTAGCAAATAATACTGCCAACACAGTTTAGCAAGAATTATTCATCCTAGATATCTGATCATCCTCAATATCTCATCAAATTTTTTTCTCTGCTCACTCCTTTTAGCTGATCACCCTGGCCTGCCTTCAGTAGGGATCCTGTTAGGTTGGTTCTGCCAGAATTTCCACCAGACTTGGTATCTCTTCTTAAAAATTTTCTGACTCCCTGCTCTTCAGCTATAAATCCCTACTTATCCCTGATGTATTTGGAACACAGCCCAGTTCTACACTAGGGTCACTCTTCCCCTACTGCAATAGTCCTGAATAAAATTTGCCGTTGTCACTTTAATTTCTGCCTCTGATTTTTTTTTGACAGTCCTAAGAAATATGTTTGGAAAATATACCAATATTACCTGACAAAACTTATAGGGCAAGTTGGTACATTGTAGCCTGAAAGTCTACTCATTCGATAAAATTTAAGGTACTATTATTCACTCTTCTACAAGTAAGGACGAAGGTGATGTTGTAATACATAAGTGTTTTCCTTAAGGAGTTTCCAATGAGTGATCATTTTAGTTGTTTCAGCAATAAATTACTATCAGCTCCATATCCAAAGGGGCACATGTAGTAAAATAAATTAAACCTGTCTCTGAAATAAAATGTTAACATAGTTCCTCTTCTGTAATTCTTTGCTCTCTTCACATAAGCAACTGTTACTTCTCTAGACAAAGAAAAGCTGAATTCTCCAGGAATAGTTCTTACCAGCTTTAGCAGCCCTAAGCATTGAAGCTGCATCTGAAAGGAAACCCAGTAGACATATTTACCTGCGAAGCCACCTGGAGGCATTACTAACCCCAGAACTTTATGAAGATAATGGCAGAATTCTCAAGAACGACCATGCACATTGTAAAAAAAAAAGCTGCTTCTCTTCATAGTACCATGTTTTTATACTACCTGACAGAACTAAATATGTCTTCCATCACCCGCAAAATTGTGCAGAATCAGGACAAAGGAGACATAAAATTTTCATTTTGAAGGCACAGTCTGATGTATAATAGTAATACTTTGAAGGAAAATGTGATAACATGGGAATTTTTTTATCACCACCTTTCACCCCAAAAATGGCTAAAATCCCTTAGGGCCTAGAAAGCGGAGGGCACCTTCTAGGTGCCCCAGGCAGAGCTCTAGTGAAAGATACAGTAAGAGGAGTCCCAGAGTAGAAGTGTACAATCTGCTTATCTGGGGCTGCAAGGGTGGCAACCTTGCCAAAGTTTCTCCTACTTCTATGATAAAGTGGGGACAGAATGGCTGCAGGGGAGCCTGGCCAGTTAGTCTGTAGCCCAGCCAGTCTTTTGTGGTCCCATCTTAAAGTGCCAAGCAAAATAGCAAAGGAGCCTAATATAAGCTAAGAAACAATCTGTAGATCTGGAGAGGCCATGTCGTCAGGAGCAGAGCTCAGACAGGCAAACACAGGCATCTGACAGATGCCAGCATGGGTTGATAGTTCTGCCAAAGCTGGAGATCTTAGATCCTTTCATAAAGAGAAGAACAGGGAAATGAGATAAATAAACTTGGTCAAACACTGGATGATGTCTAGGCTCACCTGGAATTGTCTAGATAAAGTTTCCTACTATCTAGGAGAATGAGGGCTAAGTGAGCTTAAATTGATATGCAAGAAAAGGAGTTACTTTTTTCACATACCCCTGTGAAAATAGTAGCCACTAAGCAATGACCTTTGGTATGTTTAGTAAATTCTGATATTAATCTCTAGTTCTTCCTTACCAGAAAACTGGTAACAACTCTAACCCAGAGTAAGCAAGACAAGTAATTTATTATTTTCTGGAATTTGTGACCCTTTCATCCCCTGCTGTCAGCACTGGTATGGTTGCTAAAACATTATTGCACTTCTAAGAAATCATCATTCACTTGTATATTTTCAAATCATAGTCTTTAAATGTTGAATTATCAGCAGATTTCTATGAAAGTTTTGGCTTCCTGGCATTTTACTCAACAAAATGTTGCCTGTGAGTATGCAATGTTGCAGCCTTATAATTTAACTAAACTAAATAACTTGTGTTTGTGTTTCTGAGGACTGTGTTCTCTCTGTTCTAGCAGAAATCTTGTGAATATTAGACAAAGGAAAAAAAATCATGAGTAATTCTAATGGAAAGAGTCAAATACTATTTGTCACTTAAGGAGACTCACTAAGTACCTTCCGGGTTGTGGAAAGGCGGTGGGAAACAATAAATGAATCTGAGTTGAAAAGTAGACCTTTCACTGAATACTTATGTGAACAATGGAATTCTTACATAGCACCGTTAAAAATTACTCCAGAGGTAGCAGCCAAGAAAGCAGAGCATACCAACTTCTAAAGACAGTTACCACTTTATATTATAATCATCGATTTCCTTGCCTGTTTTTTAAACTAAATTAACAGCTCCTTGAAAGCACAGACAATGTCGTCATTATTGTCATTATTAATCTCTACAACAATGCTTAGGACATAATAATCAATATTCATGAAAAAATAAATTTTAATTATTATATTATTAGACTTATCCAGCTGTGTGTAAAATATACATCAATCAGAACCACCGATTAATCATTTCTTCTCATATCCTGCTCTATGTTTAATGAGATCATTTCACCAAAATTTGGAACTTCCTCCAATCATTAAGAAGAAACCACAACATCCATTTAAAGATAAACAGGAAACCACCTCTAAGTCTGTTTGTGGGCTAGTGTAATATTTCCATTTAAATCGAAATTCTTCCATATATAGCCAGGTTAACTAATTTGAGTTCAGACTTAAGTCAGCAAGTGATGTCACTACCTCTTTTTACATTTTAAGTGTTTCATAGGTATTTTTGCATATTAACCTAAAAGAGAGAACGTTAAGATTCAAAGTAGTAGTCTGCCCCCAGTAGACTAATAACCCAAGCCTCGTTTGCATGTGATTTGTATATTTGGAATTCTTTTCATTCACCTTATCTAATTTAATCTTATCAAAGTTTTTATGATTTAGAGAGCTTCTCATTTTTCATATAATAGATGAATAAACAGGCTCCGGGAATTGTTCAAGGTCACGTGGCTTTTAAATGGTGAAACCCACGTCTTTCAACTCTAGAGTTAGCACACTAACTCTCTCTCCTACACCAGCATGCTGTCTTTTATGAAGAAAAATTTGTCATTTTAGACTGTTTTGCCTATAAAAATAAGAAAAAAATTCTTTTGTTTCACATGAAGGTGCATTTGACATTCTCAATTATGACTGTGAATCAGTGACACTAAAGATGAGAAATCAAGTGTAACTGCTGTGTGCCTGTTAAAATCTGTAGAACATAAAGATACATCTTACAGTAATGTATTTTCCTGAGAAGACAAATGAGTTTGTAGATGCATTATCTCATTTCCTGTGGGAAAGCTTTCTCATCCTACTCTGAGCACAGACTGGGATATAGAGCCAGCATGTAACTCCTGATGGAATCCTGGCAGAAGAGTTTTGGCTTCACAACAGCTTTCTATCACCTACAAACACTAATGGAATATGCAAATATGCCATGGAGAGCTAATGAATGCAAAAGTGTAATAAATCATGAATTTTCTTTTTTTACAATATCACACCGACCAGGTGCGGTGGCTCAAGCCTGTTAATCCTAGCATTTTGGGAGGCCAAGGCAGTTGGATCACCTGATGTTGCAAGGTTCTTTGAACTAATGCACCATGGGCCACACCCTAGTTAAGCCATTGTGAACCCTGTGACCTGCACGTACACCTCCAGATGGACTCCAGGACCCAGAAAGTCTGAATCAACCTTGTGACACTGGACCCTGCAGCCTGATTAACTGACCTTGCAACATTGTGCCATTGTTCCTTCCTCAACCGTTCCTCCCTCAACTGATAAATCAACTTTGTGACACTGGATCTTGGACCTTGTGATGATCCCCCAGTAACACCTCCCTGACTTACACAAACCACCCTGAACTGTAACTTCTGTAACTTTCCACTGCCTACCCCAAACCTATAAAACCAACTCCTATCCCACCACCCTCCACTGACTCTCTTTGGACTCAGCCCACCTGCACCTGGATGAATACACAGCCTTGTTGCTCACACAAAGCCTGTTTAGGTGGTCTCTTCATTCAGAGTGCACCTACCAGTCGGGAGTTCAAGACTAGCCTCACCAACATGGACAAACCCCATCTCTACTAAAAAATACAAAATTAGCCAGGTGTGGTGATGCATGCCCGTAATCCCAGCTACTCCAGAGGCTGAGGCAGGAGAATCCCTTGAACCCAGGAGGCAGAGGTTGTGGTAAGCCGAGATCAGGCCATTGCACTCCAGCCGTGGCAACAAGAGCAAAACTCCATCTCAGAAAACAAAACAAAACAAAAAAGAAACCACACTGTCTTTTATTTTATGAACAACCTTTACTTTTTTTTAATTCATATAAATAATTTGGCCATAAATTCATGGGAAAAAGGGAGAAGATATTAGTTTTTTTATTCCTGGTATATTGCCTAGTTTCTGGCACAGAAGTGCTTCATAAGGGCATACATTCAGTATAAATGTACGTGTAAAATATTATTTATTATGAAGAAAACCTCCCACTTTCCCATTTGCCTTCTAAAGAAGAAGATTGTATGATGATCAGTGTGGTAGGTATGAGGATACAGAGACAATAAAGAAAGGCTCGAGAAAATATAAAGATATAAATATTTGATAAGAATCCCAGGAAGCAGAGCAGGATAAAATGAAACTGCAAAACCTGCGATGATGAGTTTCAATAGAAAAAGAAGACAGAGGCTAAAAAAGAACTTGGAGAGGGATGGAACAAGAACTTTTAATGGCTTGGTTTTAGAAGGGTTGTTTTATTATATATGACAGTACATTCTGCATCATCCAGAAAAATCTTTAGTAAGTTAGATGTCATACCCTAACACTGTGAAATTAGACTTGTTTGGGAGACATGTACAGATATTCTAAGTTTACTTCAAGTAGGGCAAAGTTGCTTAGATCTGTTTCTACCAGTTTAGCTAAGTTTATAGGATCTTTTCATCTGTATAAAATCATAGACTTTTAGAACAAGAAATAGCTGTACAGAAGATGAAGCTGGAACACAGAAACATTTAACTTTTACTCTCTTTCATCAGATCTAAGTGTCATTGAAATGCATCATTTTTATTATATCACAAGAAAACAGAATACTATTAATCTATACAAAACTTTGTAGTATTTAGAACTTTATATTATAGCAATTTATTGTAAAAATAAACTTTTTGTAATTAAAAGGTGGCATTAATAAAGAATAAACTTCCATAGATTAAAATAAACTTAAGACATTTAAACCAATTATAATATGTGAACCTTATTTAAAACCTAATTCCAACAAATAAAGTATAAAAATTAATTTTTCATGCCACTCCCTTTTTAATAAATGGTGCTAGGATAACTGACTAGCCATACATAGAAGATTGAAACTGGACCCTTCCTTACACCAGATACAAAAATCAACATGATGACTTAAAGACTTAGATGTAAAACCCAAATCTATAAAAACTCTGGAAGAAAACCTAGAAAATGTCATTCTGGACATAAGTCCTTGCAAAAATTTCATGACAAAGATGCCAAAAGCAGCTGCAATGAAAGCAAAAATAAGTGGGACCTAATCAAATTAAAGAGCTTCTGCATAGGAAATGAAACTATTAACAGAGTAAATAGACAACCTACAAAATGGGAGAAAATATTTCAAAACATGCAACCAAATAAGTCTCATATCAAGAATGTATAAGGAACTTAAACAAATGAACAAGCAAAAAACAAATAACCTTATTAAAAAGTGGGCAAAGAACATTACTAGGCACTTTTCAAAAGAAGACACATATATGGACAATAAACATATGAAAAAAATTGCACAACATCACTAATTACTCGAGAAATGCAAATTGAAACCACAGTGAGAGATGTGGAGCAAGATGACAGAATAGAAAACTCCACCAATCATCCTCCCACAAGGACACCAAGTTAAAAACTACCCACAGAGGGGCCAGGCATGGTGGGTCACATCTGTAATCCCAGCTCTTTAGGAGGCCAAGGTGGGAAGATCACGAGGTCGGGAGTTCGAGAAGCCTGGCCAGCATGGTGAAACTCCATCTCTCCTAAAAATACAAAAATTAGCCAGTCATGGTGGTGCATGCTTGTAGTCCCAGTTACTCAGGAAGCTAAGGCAGAAGAATCGCTTGAACCCGGAGGCAAAGGTTGCAGTGAACCAAGATCACACCACTGCACTCCAGCCTGGGTGACAAAGTGAGACTCTGTCTCAAAAACAGTAAAAATAAAAAATGAAAAAACTACATACACAGAAAAGAAACATCTTCATAAGAACCAAAAGTCAGGTGAGCACTATTGTCATGGTTTTAACTTCTTATCACTGAAAGATGCACTGAAGATATAGATAAAACAAGTCTGAAATTATGGATGCTACCCCTTTTCTACCCCTGGCAAAATTTACATGATACAGAGGGCTTCTCTGGGCACTGGAGTAGGAAGAACACAGCAATTGTGAGGCACTGAACTCAGCGCTGTTCAGTTGGAGCAGAAAAGAAAACCAGACCAAACACAGCTGATGCCCAAACACAGAGGGAACATTTAAATCAGCCCTAGCCAGAGAGGAATCACTAATCCCAGAGGTCCACTGTTGAGTGCCCACAAACCTCACCACCAAGGGCCAAAGTGCTATCAGTATCTAAGTAAATTTGAAAAGCAGCCTAGGCCATAAGGGCTGCAACTCTTAGACAAGCCCTAGTACTTAACTAGCCCCAGAGACACTGGACTGTGAGGGCATGCAACATACTAAGATACCAGCTGGGGTAGCCAATAGAGTGTTGGCATCACTCCTCCTCCAACCCCAGGATGCACAGGTTGTGGCTCCAAAAAAAAGACCCCTTCCTTCCACTTGAGGAGAGGAGAGGAAAGAGTGGGGAGGACTTTGTCTTGCATCTTGGATAGCTGCTCAGCCACAGGAGGATAGGGCACAGGTAAGAGACATGAGGTCTCCTGTTTCAGGCCCTAGCTCGCAAATGATATTTCTAGACACATCCTGGGCCTGAAGGGAACCTGCTACCTTGGAATAAAGGACCCAGTTCTGTCAGGATTCATTACCTGCTAAATGAAGAGCCCATGGGCCCTGAACAACCAGCACAAAACCCAGATAATACTACATCCAGCGCCTTGGGTGAGCCTCTGAGACTTGCTGACTTCAGGTGAGGGTTAGCACATTACCGGCTGCTGTGGGTTTGGGGAAAAATGTCTTCTGCTTGAGAAAAGCAAAAGGAAAAGTAAAGTGGACTTTGTTGCACATCTTAGATTCTACTATGGCCTTAGTGGGGTAGAGCATCAAGCTGACTCTTGGGGTCCCTGATTCCAGCACTTGACTTTTGGATGGCAATTCTGGACCTTCCCTAGGCCAGAGGGGAGCTCATTGCCCTGAAGTCTGAGTCCCAGGCCAGGAAGCATTCACCACAAGCTGACTTCAGAGATCTTGGACCTTAAGGGAACATTGACAGTAGTCTGTCAGTACTCCTTAAGGCCTAGAGAGCGATGGCTATGGGTTGAGGCTCCTCTTACTTTAAAAAGGAGAAGGAAGAATGGCAAGTACTGCATCTTGTGGTTTGAGTTCCAGTTCAGCCACAATATGATAGAAGGCAGACTTCTAAGATTTCTGACTCTAGTCCCTGACTTACTGGTGACACTTCTGCAGCCACCCAGGGCATGGAGGACATCATCACCCTGAAGAGAAGGACACAGGCCTGGTTGACTTTGCTGATAGTAGAGCCCCAGGACCATAAAAAACCATAGGCAATAGCCCAGAAGTGGTTATAGCAGGCCGTGGGTGATACAATGTGCTGTGCTGGCTTCAGGTGTGACCCAGCACAGCCATAGTGGTGGTGGCCACAAGGGTGTTTGTGTTACTCCAACTCCATCTTTAGGTGTCTCAGAACAGAGACTCTCTGTGTTTGAAATAAAGAAAAAAAACAGAACAAGAGGCTCTGCCTGGTAATCCACAAATTCTTCTGGATCTCATCCAAAACCATCAAAGTGGTACCTCTATGAGTCTGAAAGAACCACAGCATTATTGGGCTTGGGGTGCCCTCTAAAGCAGATACAGTTTAAATTACAACACCCAAGTCCATTCAAATATCTGGAGAGCCTTTCCAAGAAATACGGCTACAAGTAAGCCCAGACAGTGAAGACTACAATAAATACTCAAACTCTTCAATGCCCAGATACTGAAGAATATCTACTAGCATTAATGCCACCCAGGAAAACATGACCTCAGCAAGTGAACTAAATAAGGCACCAGGGACTAGTCTTAGAAAAATAAAGATATATGAGCTTTCAAACAGGTAATTCAAAACAGCAGTGTTGAATAAACTCGAAGAAATTGAAGATAACACAGAAAATGAATTCAGAATTCTAGCAGATAAATTTCACAAAGAGATGAAAATAATTTAAAAGAATTAAACACAAATTCTGGATCCAAAAAATGCAATAGGCATACTGAAGAATTCATCAGAGACCTTAAAAAGAAAAACTGGATCAAGCAGAAGGAAGAATTAGTGAGCTTGAAGACAAACTACTTGAAAATACACAGTTAGAAGAGATAAAACAAAAAGAAATAAAAAAAGCAAGCAATCAGAAAGCAAAGGACATTAATGAACAATAAATAATCACCTGAAGGTACAAAACTCACTGACAGTAGTAAGTACACAGAAAAACATAGAATATTATAACACTGTAACTGTAATGTGTAAACTACAGTGGTTCTAAATAGATTAAATTGTGAGCCAATCAAAAATAGTAACTACAACTTTTCAAGATACAGTATGATGTGATATAAACAGAACCAAAAAGTTAAAAAGCTGATGAATAAAGTTAAGGCATAGAGTTTTTATTAGTTTTATTTTTGCTTGTTTCTTGATGCAAATAGTGTTAAGTTGTTATCAGGTTAAAATAATGAATTAGAAGATAGTATTTGCAAGCCTCATGGTAACTTCAAACACAAAACATAAAAAGTAAGAAACTAAATTATACCACTGGAAAATATCACCTTCACTACGGGAAGACAGGAAGGAAGGAAACAAAGAAGAAAGAGAATACAAGAAATCAAATAACAAAATGGCAGGAGTAAGTCCCAACTTATCGATAATAACACTAAATGTAAATGGACCAAACTCTCCGATCAAAAGACATCCCATGGCAGAATGAATTAAAAAAAAAAAGACTCATTAATCTGTTGACTAAAAGAAACACACTGCACCTATGAAGACACACATAGACTGGAAATAAAGGGATAGAAAAATATATTCCACATAAGTGGAAACCAATAAAACAATAAGAGTTGCTATACTTACAGCAGACTAAACAGAATGCTAGAAAAAAAATCTAGAAAAGACAAAGAAGGTCACTATATAATGATAAAGGTGTCAAATCAGCAAAGGGCTATAACAATCTAAAATACCTATACACACACCACTTGAGCACCCAGGTATATAAAAAAAAAATTATTGAAGCTAAAAAGAGAGATAGGCCCCAACACAGTAATAGCTAGAGACTTAAACACCATACTTTCAATACTGGACAGATCTTCCAGACAGGAAATCAAAACAGAAACATCAAACTTAATCTGCACTACAAGTAAAACGAGTTGCAGAATACCTATTCTTTTCCTTAGTACATGGATCATTTTCAAGGATAAAACCACATGTAAGGTCACAAAACAAGTTCTAAAACATTTTTTAAAACTGAAATAATATTAAGCATGTTCTCTGATTATAATAAAATTACTAGAAATTAATAACAAGAGGAAGTTTGGAAACTATACATATACATGGGAATCGAACAATATGTTCCTCAATGACCAGTAAATAAAGAAATAAAGAAGAAAATGAAAAAATTTCATGAAATACAAGATAATGGGAACACGACCTACCAAAAACTATGGGGTACACCAAAAGCAGTACTAAGAGGGAAGATAGGTGCCCATACCAGAAAAGAGGAAACACTCCAAATGAACAATCTGATGGTGCATTATAAGAACTAGAAAAGCAAGAGAAGACCAAACCCAAAACTAGTAGAAGAAAATAAATAATAAAGAATGGAGCAGAAATAAATGAAATGGAAATAAAAAACAAAATTCAAAACGTCAATGAAATTAAAAGTTGGTTTATTGAAAAGTTCAACAAAACTAACAAACTTTTAGCCAGACTAAGATACAAATAGAGAACACACAAATAAATAAAGTCAGCAATGAAAAAAGAAGACATTACAAGTGATACTGCAGCAATTGGAAGGATCATTAGTGGCTACCGTGAGCAAATACATGCCAATAAATTGGAAAATCTAGAATAGATGAAAACATTCCTAGATATATACAACCTACCAAGATTGAACCAGGAAGGAATCCAAAACCTGAACAGACTGAAAACACATAACAATATTGAATCCATGATAAAAAGTCTTCTGGTAAAGAAAATTTCTGGACATGATTGCTTCACTAGTGAATTCTACCAAACATTTAAAGAACTAAAACCAATCATATTCAAAATATTTCAAAAAATAGAGGAAGATGGTATACCTCCTAACTAATTCTATGAAACCAGTATAGCCTGATATGCAAATCAGACAAAGACACATCAAAAAAAGAATGTTACAGGCCAAGATCACTGATAAATATTGATTCACAAAACCTCAAGAAAATACTACCAAACTTAATTCAACAATACATTAGATCATGCATCATGACCAAGTGGGATTTATCGCTGGGATGCAAGGATGGTTCAACAAATGCAAATCAATCAAAGTGATACATTGTATCAACAGAAAGAAGAACAAAACTTATATGATCATTTCAGTTGATGCCAAAACAGCATTTGATAAAGTTCAACATCTCTTTATGACAGAAATCATCAAAACACTTGGTATAGAAGAAACATAACTCAACATAATAAAAACCATATAAGGCAGTCCTACAGATATTACACTGAATAGGGAAAAAATCAAAGCCTTTCCTCTTACATCTGGAATATGACAAGAATGCTCCTTTCACCACTGTTGTTTAACATAGTACTGAAAGTCTTAGCTAAAGCAGTCAAACAAGAGAAACAAAATAAGGAGCATCCAAATCAGAAACAAAGAATAGAAATTATATTTCTTTGCAGGTGGTATGATCTTAGATTTGGAGAAAACTAAAAACACCACCACAAAACTTTTCAAACTCATCAACAAATTCAGTCAAGTTTTAGGATACAGAAGCAATATACAAAAATCAGTAGCATTTCTATATGTCAACAGTGAACAATCTGGAAAAAAAATGACGACAGTACTCCCATTTACAATAGACACAAATAAAATTCAATAACTAGGAATTAAACATAAAAGTGAAAGATCTGTATCATAAAAACTATAAAACAATAATGAGAGAAATTGAAGAAGACACAAAAAATTGGAAAGACATTCTATGTTCATGGACTGGAAGAATCAATATTGTTAAAGTGTCCATACTGCCCAAAGCAATCTACAGATTCAATGCATTTTTTTATAAAAATACAAATGACATTCTTCACAGAAACAGAAAAAGCAATTCTAAAATTTAAACATAACCATAAAAGACCAAGAGTAGCCATAGCCACCCTAAGGAAAAAAAACAAAAGTGGAAGAATGGCATTACCTGACATCAATTATACTTAAAAGCTACAGTAAACAAAGCAGCATGCTACTGACATAAAAACAGACACATGGACCAATGGAACAAAATGGAAAACCCAGAAACAAGTCCACAAACCTACTGTGAACTCGTTTTTGACACAGGTACCAAGAATATACACTAGAGAAAAGATAGTCTCTTCAATAAATGGTGCTGGGAAAACTGGAAATCTGTATGTAAATACATGAAACTAGACTCCTGTCTCTCATCATATACAAAAATCAAACCAAAATGAATTAAAAAATTAAACTATGAAACTACTACAAGAAATCACTGGGGGAACTCTCCAGGACATCAGTCTGTGCAAAAATTTCTTGAGCAATCCCCTACAAGCACAGGCAACCAAAGCAAAGTAGAGAAATAGAATCACGTCAAGTTGACAATCTTCTGCACAGCAAAGGATACAGTCAACAAAGTGGAGAGACAACCCACAGAAAGTGAGAAAATATTTGCAAACTGACAAGGCATTAATATTCAGAATATATAAGGGGCTCAAACAACTGTTAAAAAAATGGAATAATCCAAGAAAAAAGTAGGCAAAATATTAGAATAGACATTTATCAAGACCTACAAATGGCAAACAGGCATATGAAAAGGTGCTCAACATCACTGATCATCAGAAAAATGCAAATCAAAGCTACAATGCAGTATCATCACACCCTAGTTAAAATGGCTTATATCCAAAAGACAGGCAATTACAAACGCTGGTGAGGATGTGGAGAACAGAGAAGCCTTGTACACTGTTGGTGTGAATGTATGTCAGTACAACCACTATGGAGAACATCTTGAAATTTCCTTAAAAAGTGAAAAATTGAGCTAGCATGTGATCCAGCAACCCCACTGCTGTGTATATACCCAAAAGAAAGAAAAGCAGTATATTGATGAGATATCCACACTGTCATGTTTGTTGCAGCACTGTAAACAATAGTCAAGGTTTGGAAGCAACCTGTGTCCATCAACAGATGAATACACAAAGAAACAGTGGTACATATACACAATAGAGTACTATTTGGCATAAAAAAGAATGAGATCTAGTGATTTGCAAGAACAAAGATGGAACTGGAGATCATTATGCTATGTGAAATAAGCTAGGCACAGAAAGATAAACATCACATGTTCGTACTTATTTGTGGGATCTAAAAATGAAAACAATTGAACTCATGGACATAGAGAGTAGAAGGAGGGTTATCAAAGACTGGAAAGGATAGTAGGAGGCTGGGTACACAGAGATGCGCATGGTTAATGGGTAGAAGAAAATGAGTAAGAGCTACCATTTAATAGCATAATAGGGTAACTATAGTCAATAATAACTTAATTGTACATTTTAAAATTAAAGGATATAATTTTATTAACTGTAATTCAAAAGATAAATGCCTGAAAGAATGGACATCGTATTTTCCATGATACATCTATGTCACAATGAATATCTGTATTAAAATATCTCAGGTACCCCATAAATATATACACCTGTAATACTCCCAAAATTAAAAATAGTAAAATGAGAAAGGAAAATGGAGACATAACAACCAAGACCACAGAAATACAAAGAATCATCAGAAACTATTATGAACAACTATAGTCCAACCAATTTAAATACCTAGAAGAAATAGATAAATTCCTGGACACATACAACCTACCAAGATTAAACCAGAACAAAGAGAAAACCTCAACAAACCAGTAACGAGTGACAAAACTGAAGCCATAATAAAAAGTCACCCACTGAAGAAAATCCTAGGACCTGATGCCTTAACTGCTGAATGTTACCAAATATTAAAAGAATAACAAATAGCAATTCTAGTTAAATTCTTCTAAAAAACGGAATACTTCCCAACTCATTCTACAAGGCCAGCATTACCTGATAGCAAAACCAGAAAAGGACACAATAAAAACAAAAAAACTACAGGCCAATATTCATAATGAATACAGATGTAAAAATCTCAACAAAATATCAGCAAGCCAAATTTAAGTAAACATTAAAAAGATCACTCATTGTGACTAAGAGGGATGTATCTCAGAGATGCAAGGATAGTTCAATATAAGCAAATCAATAAACATGATTCATCACATTAACTGAATAACGAACAAAAACAATGTGAGCATTTTAATAGATGCTGAAAGAAATTCAATAAAATTCAAAATTTCTTTATTACAAAAACCTTCAACAAACTGGGTTAGAAGGCATATTTCAAAATAATAAAGGCCATATATCACAATTTCATAGCTAACATTGTAATGAATGGAAGGAAATTGTAAACTTTTGCTCTCAGATCTGGAATAGGACAAGGATGCCTACTTTCATAACTTTTTCAACATAATACTGGTAGTCCCAACCAGAGCAATTAGGTAAGAGAAAAAAATAAATGGCATAAAAATTGGAAAAGGAAAAGTCAAATTAGCCTTGTTTGTAGACATAATCTTATACTTAGCAAAATCTAAAGACTCTAACAAAAACTGTTATAACTGAATTTTAAAAATTCAATAAAGTTTCAGGGCCAAACACAGTGTCTCATGCCTGTAATCCCAACACTCTAGGAGGCCAAAGAGGGCAGATCACCTGAATTAAGAAGTTCAATACTAGCCTGACCAACATGGTGAAACCCCATTCCTACTAAAAATTCAACATTAGCCACTATGGTGGTGCATGCCTGTGGTCCCAGCTACTCGGGAGGCTGAGGCAGGAGAATTTCTTGAACCTGGGAGGCAGAGGTTGCAGTGAGCTGATATTGCACCACAGCACTGAGCCTGGGCAACAAGAGCAAAACTCTGTCTCAAAAATAAGTACCTAAATAAATAGTAACGTTTCAGGATATAAAATATATATATGAAAATCAGTAATATTTATATATACTAACAGTAAACAATCTGAAAAAGAAATTGAGAAGTCAATCTTATTTATAATAGCTACAAAGAATATAAAATATCTAGAAATAAATTTAACCAAAGAAGAAAAATATCTATACAAAGAAAACTACAGAACACTGATGAAATAAACTGCAGAAGATACAAACAAACGGAAAGAGATCTCATGTTCATGAATTGGAAGAATTAATATTGTAAAAATAACAAAACATTAGGCAAATGCTGCAGAACATTGGTTTGTGTTAAGAATGTTTGTTTGTGTAAGACCTCAACAGCACGGGCAACCAAAGCCAAAACAGACAAATAAGATTTCATCAAGCTAAAAACTTTGCAAGGCAAAGAAAATCATCAACAAAAAGATAATACAAACAATGAGAGAAAAGCATATGAAATGCATAGTTTGAAAATTCAAACTTTCAATCTGAGAAAGAATAATCAAAGTATATAAGAACCTCATTCAGTGCAATAACAAAAAATAATTAAATCTAAAAATGGGTAAAACCAAAGCAATATACAGATTTAATAATATTCTTACCAAACAACACTTTTTCACAGAATTAGAAAAAATATTAATATTCATATGAAACCAAAAATAGTCCAGATAGCCAAAGCAATTATAAACAAAAAGAATGAAGCTGGAGGTATCACATTACCTGACTTCAAACTATGCTATACAGCTACAGTAACCATAATAGCACAGTACTGCTGGCTAGCTATATGCGGAAGAATGGAACTCGGCCCCTACCTTTCAATACATAAAAAATTAACTAAAAGATTACTGGTACCAAAACAGAGATATAGACCAATGAAACAGAACAGTCGCCTCAGAAATAATGGCACACACCTCCAACCATATGATCTTTGACAAACATGATAAAAACGAGCAATGGGGAAAGGATTCCCTATTTAATAAATGGTGTTGGGAAAACTGGCTAGCCATATGCAGAAAGCTAAAACTGGATCCCTTCCTTACATCTTATATAAGAATTAACTCAAGATAGGTTTAAGATTTAAATGTAAGACCTAAAACCATAAAAACCCTAGAAGAAAACCTAGGCAATACCATTCAGGACATAGGCATGGACAAAGACTACATGACTAAAACACCAAAAGCAATGGAAGAAAAAAGCCAAAATAGACAAATGGAATCTAATTAAACTAAAGAGCTAATGCACAGCAAAAGAAACTATTATCAGAGTGAACAGACCACCTACAGAATGGGAGAAAACTTTTGCAGTCTACCCATCTGACAAAGGGCTAACATCCAGAATCTACAAACAACTTAAACAAATTTACAGAAAAAAAAAACAAAAAACCCATCAAAAAGTGGGCAAAAGATATGAACAGACACTTCTCAAAAGGAGACATTTATACAATCAACAAACATATGAAAAAATGATCATCAGTGGTCATTAGAGAACTGCAAATTAAAACCACATTGAGATACTATCTCACGCCAGCTACAATGGCAATCATTAAGAAGTCAGGAGGCAAAAGATGCTGGAGAGGATATGTAGATGCTTTTCACTGTTGGTGGGAGTGTAAATTAGTTCAAGCATATTGGAAGACAGTGTGGTGATTTCTTAAGGATCTAGAACTAGAAATATCATTTGACCCAGCAATCCCATCACTGGGTATATACCCAAAGAAATATAAATCATTCTATTATAAAGACACATACACATGTATGTTTACTGCAGCACAGTTCACAACAGCAAAGATTTGGAACCAACCCAAATGCCCATCAATGATAAACTGGATAAAGAAAATGTGGCACATATACACCATGGAATATTATGCAGCCATAAACAAGGATGAGTTTAGGCCCTTTGTAGGGACACGGATGAAGCTAGAAACCATCATTCTCAGCAAACTAACACAAGAACAGAAAACCAAACACTGCATGTTCTCACTCCTAAGTGGGAGCTGAATAATGAGAACACATGGACAGAGGGAGGGGAACATCACACACTGGGGACTGTCAGGGGGTGGGGAGGGATAGCATTAGGAGAATACCTAATGTAGATGACAGGGTGATGTATGCAACCAACCACCATGGTACACATATACCTATGTAACAAACCTGCATGTTCTGCACATGTATCCCAGAACTTAAAGTACAAAAAAAAAAAAAAGGAAAAGAAAAAACAGACAGATGCTGGCAAGGCTGTGGAGAAAAGGGAGTAATTATATAACTATATAATTATACAGTTAGGGAAAAATGTAAATTAACTTGACCACTGTGGAAAACAATTTGGAGATGTCTCAAATAACTCAAAACAGAACTACCAGTTGACTTAGCAATCTCACTACTGGGTATATATCCGAAAGAAAATAAATCATTGTACCAAAACAACACCTGCACTCATATGTTCATCACAGCACTATTCACATCAACTAAGAAATGGAATCAACCTAGATGTCCATCAATGGTGAATTGGATAAAGAAAATGTGGTACATATACACCATGAAGTACCACACAGTCATAAAAAAGAACAAGATTGTGTCCCTTGTAGCAACATAGTTGCAGCAGGAGGCCATTATCCTAAGTGAATTCACACAGGAACAGAAAGGCAAATACTGCAGGTCCTCACTTCTAAGTGAGAGCTAAACATTGGGTACTCAAGGACCTAAAATGACAACAGTACTCACTGGAGCTCATTAGAGGGGAAAAGAGGGAGACAGCGTTTGAAAAACTAAATATTGGGGATTATGTTCAATACCTGAATGATCGGATGACTAATATCACAAACCTCAGCATCATGCAGTATACCCCTGTAATAAAGCTGCAGATGTCCCCTCTGAATCTAAAATAAAAGTTGAAATTATTTGTTAAAATAATAGTATAAAATACTAAAAGTAAAATAAAAATGGGCAGAAACTCTGAATAGACATTTCTCAAAAGACATATAAATAAGCAACAGGTAATATGAAAAATGGCTCAGTATCACTAATCATGAGAGAAATACAAATTAAAACCAAAATGAGATATCATCTCACCATATTAAAATGGCATTTATCAAAAAGAGGGATAACAAATGCTGGCAAGGATGTTGAGGAGGACCCTCGTACAATATTGGTGGGCATGTAAATTAGTACAGCTCCTTTGGAAAACTCTGTGGAATTTCCTCAAAAAAACTAAAAATACAACTCCCTCATGATCCAGCAATTTCATCACTTGGTATATATCCAAAAGAAAGGAAATCAATGTATTAAAGAAATATTTACACTCCCATGTTTGTAGCAGCACTATTCACAATAGCCAAAATATGGAATCAATCTAACTGCCCTTCAAGGGATGAATGAATAAAGAAAATGTGGTATATATGCAACATAAACATTATTCCACCATAAAATGAATGAAATACTGCCATTTGCAGCAACACAGCTGGAAATGAAGGGCATTGTGTTAAGTAAAACAAGCCAAGCACCAAAAGACAAATATCACACGTTGTCATGTATATGTGGGAGATTAAAAAGTTGATCTCATGAAGACAGAGACTAGATTGGTAGTTACTAAAGTCCAGGAATGGTAGAGGGAAGGGTAGAATAAAAAAATGTTGATTAACGGGTACAAATATACAGTTTGATAAAAGATGTAAGACTTAGTGTTTGATAGATCAGAGGGCAATTATAGTTTACAATAATCTATTGTCTATTTAAAATAGCTACAAGAGAATTGAATGTTTCTAGAATAAAGGAAAGACAAATATTTAAGGTGGTGAATATTTTAATTACATTCATTTGATCTTTACAAATCATATAAATCTGTTAATTTGTAATATGTACTTTGAAAATATGTACATCTATATATTAATTTAAAAAACAACTTTTGAGGCTTTTTAATTTCTTTAAAAAATTAAAATATTATATACAAGTATGGTATATTTGTCACAATGAATAAATCAACAGTATACATTGTTAACTGAAGACCACAGTTTATTCAGACTTTCTGAGTTCTTATCTAATATTCTTTTTCTATTCCAGAATCTCATCCAGTATATCACAGCTTCTTTAGATATCAGTTCTCCCTTGGCTCACCTGTGGTAATTTCTCAAACTTTCTTTGTTTTTTATGATACTGAGAATTTAGAGAAGTAGTGGTCAAGTATTTCACAGAATGTTCCTCCATTACAATTTGTATTATGTCTTCCCCATGATTAGACTAGGGTTAGGGAATCTGTAGAAGAATACCACCGAGATAAGGTGCAGTTATCATAATATTATATCAAGGATTCAGACTGTCAAAATGATTTATCAGTGGTAAGGTTAACTTTGCTCGCTTGGCTGAGGTTGTGTTTATTAGGTTTCTCCAATGTAAAGATATTTTTTACATACTGTACTCCTTAAAAGAGATTCACTATGCACACTCCACACTTAAGGAGTGGAGAATTATGCTCTACTTCATGAGAGCAGAGTATCTACTCAGAACCTGTTCTGTCGCAGGAACTCTTCCTTGCTGCTGCCTGACGGAATACTCCCTGACTTCTACCTTTTTGGACACTAGCTCTTGAACCAGTCTGCAACAACAGCATAGACTAATTTCCATGTCTATTCCTTAACTGTAAAGGAATTTGAGAAAAGGAGCAGTGGCTCCTAAATTTTGAAGGTCACTCTTGCCTCTCACCAGGATTTAAAAGGTAGAAAATTTTCCAAATACTGGAAGGATATTGAGTAGTCAAAGAATACATTTTCACTGTTGTATTAAGATTGAAATATTATAAAATATAGCTACATACTTTGATTTTTTACATTAGTTTTTATATCATGAAAATTTTTTGTCATTATATATTCTTTGTGAGCATTTTTTACCACTGATTCAAGATACCGCTATGTGAGCCTGGTCTTAATGACTGCACAATTTTTCACGATGCACTACGTCCCAATTACACAACTTTCAGGATTTTTTTTCTGAAAACTTGTCTAATATTTTGACATCTATTCTTATGAAGTATTATATTTAACTTATCTGAAAATCTTCTGAGAGAAGAAAATTGAGATTTGCTTTATTTTCTAAATGACTGATTTAAAGTCAACATAATTATAAATAATAAATTGTTATTAACAAAATTTTCAAAAAATGCAAACATAGATAGAAAATAAACAGCAAAATTGTTAGCAGCATATACTGTAAAAAATACATGATCCAATAATTAGTTATTATAAGATATTCTATCATAACAGAAAGAGTTTATAAGAGAAGTAAAATGTTGATTTCAATCCTCAAGAAGCTTACAATCTCGATGATACAAAGCATAAACATATATAACATTTAGTGTAATACTTGATTTTACACTATGCAATTTTAATTTTCTTCATATAAATCCCTTTGGAGAAAAATGTATTATTTTCAAGAACTTTTTTAAAATAAGCTCTTTTTCACCTAGACCAATCTACTAAAACTTGCATGGAGAAATACGCATAGAGAAAGTATTTCTAAAAGAATTATTCTTGTGTGATATAAGAAAACATTATACCAAAGGTAGTATAAGATGAGTAATAGTGAAATTTCTTTTATTATAAATCCTTTCAAATTTAATAAAAGAAAATGATCCTGGGATAGTCGCTTATGCCTGTAATCCCAGTGCTTTGAGAGGCGAATGTAGGAGGATCACTTGAGGCTAGGAGTATGATGCCAGGAGTTTGAGGCCAGCCTAGGTAATACAGTGAGACCCTGTCTCTACAAAAAGTTTAAACCCTAGCCAGTGTGTGGCAAACACCTATGATCCTAGTTAGTCAGGAAGCTGAGGTAGGAGTATTACTTGAGCCTAGGAGTTCAAGGTGGCAGTAAGCTATGATCATGCCACTGCACTCTAGCCTGAATGATAAAGTGAAACCCTACCTCACACACAAAAGAAAAGAGGTGATGAATTTCAGAATTTTTAAAAATTATCAAAAAATTTGTGTGTGTGAGACTGTATGTGTTTGTGTGTGTGAGAGAGAGAATGTAATGAATATATTTTCTAATCATCATTTTATGCCGTAAAATGACTCAGTAAGTCTGTTTTCCACCGCCAAAGAACATACAAAACAAAAACACCTGTAGTCTACTGCAGCTCTCACAAATCACTGGCAGTCATTTGAAGAGATTGTGTAAATGAAAACTGCTTTCTGGATAGGATATAAACAGAATTTTTAAAGATCTGTGATTACACAAGATTGGAGGCTTTGAAGTTCAACTCTGAGGAAAAAAAATGGATGGGAGGGGAAAAGTCAAGAAATAGATCGAAAAGGAATCACAGGAAGAGAGAAGCATACCTACCACAGATTCAAAATGTTCTTTTTATGTGAATGTTGCTAGATTATAAAAGCCTTAAAAGCAGACAACATGTCTCACTCATTTTGTATTCTTAGCACTGAACATGGCACCTGGTGCCTAACAGTGGACAATAAATAGAATTCAGATTATAACAGGGAAACATGGTGGTGCATAGGGAAATAAAACATATTTTTAGTTATCTTTTGTTCAAATTTTCAAGTTTCAAAAGTGTTTTGTAATAGACCAACAAGGGCTTTATTTTTGAAGGCATAAAATAAAACGTTGAGAAACTAGCAAGTTCCTGGTTTTATAGAAATATAATTAATGGCTGGAATATTTTGAAAAGGAGTCACATTGATATTTTTTATAAATTCATGTGCAAATATGTTAGCTCTGAAGAGGCTTGTGCTCCTGAATGAATGAGCCCTACCAGTGTAAGCCATGTGAAAGTGAAATGTGGCCCTTAGGCCTGGCCCAGAAGAGTTTCTTACATGCCTCTCCTCTGCCCCGGGACTGCTTCTCCTACCTTTTTTCCCTACCTGGTCAACTGGGACTTAGATGACTATGTTCCTTAGAAGTCATGTTTCAAAAATGGCAGAGCTTCTGTCAGCGTTGATTACTGATTGATTCCATGAAGAAATTTCTGGCCCCACCAACCAGAAACACCACCACAGTTATGTGAGCAAGAACTAGATGTCTATTGTGTTTCAGATATACACATTTTGCATTCTATTGAAAAAAAGCACCTAGCATTAGCCTAATACACCACTCTTTAAATATACCTTGAATATCTGCCTGGAGTCATTCATTTAACCTTTCATTTGACAGCACTTTTTTCAGCTCCTAATCACTAAAGGCACAAAGGATAGGGAAATCAGTAAAACATTTTTTTTAACCAAATTCTCAAACTAGTTGGAAAAGAAAGCAAGCAGACAAACAATTTTGCTACAAGTTATCAAAGAGTACAAGCATACAGAAAAGACCATATGAGACTGGGGTGAGGGAGATGACGGATTGAGAAAAGCTTCCTTGAGAAGGCATCATTTAAGCTACATTTTGAAGGATCAGTAAAAGTTAACCAAGTGAATAAAGAGGCAAAAGGCATTGTAGGCCAAGGGCCTGGCAAGCTTGGTAGCACAGTGGGCTGTGGAACTGGTAGTCATTAATAAGTCTTGGGACCTGGGATACAGAAAGGGGAGTCCTTGAAGAAGGAAAGAAGGCAACTTGCCAAGTGTAAGGAGAATCCACAGTTGCTGCAATGTCAATAGTTTGTGTCTGATATAGCAAAATGCCAGGTCATATAAAACTGAGTGGCAGTTGGTATTCATGATGTGTGTTCCAAACCCCTCCTGAGGTTAAAAATAAAACTTCTGAGTGGCAGCTCACCTTAGAAGCTTTTGGTGCTGACTATAAATAGGTTATCTTGAAAAGGGAAAGGTTCCATATTTTCTCATATTTTTTAAGGTATCAGGCTACAAACACATGATTCCCTGCATACCTTCGTGTCTGTCAGGGCTAAAATAAAACAAACAATATACAGGTTCTCTTCAAAAACTAGTTAAGTTTTTCTTTAGCTTTCTTTTCGTTTGCTTTTTAACATTTGGTTAACATATTGGAGCAAATTATTTTGATCTCCACCTTCATTTGCTAAAAGCATAATGAAAAATAAATAAATAGCTCTGCTACCAAATTGATTCCAGTGGTACATATGGGGATGCCAACAAATCAATGTCAAAAATATTTGAATAGCATATGTAGTGAAAAGTGAATACACAGTAAGTAGCATAATAAACATTTACAAACCAGAGGAATGTGTATGTTTAGTCCACTTTAATTATTTGTGGTCCCAGGAGATAACATAAACAGGATGCAACACACTAAATGCCCATAGGCAACAGAAAAAATAATTATCAATATTTAGAAAGAAAACAATCAAACTTCCCTAATTTCTCATTAATATGACATACTGAAAATCATAAACACTGTTGGTGACTCCAAAATTTTGAGAGATCGAGTGAGTCTGTACTGAAATAATCTTTGTTGACTTTTCTATATTCAATCACCCCTAAAAATTTCCAATATTATTAGTGTTTTAAAAATTCTTAGGAGGACAACATCATCAGCATAGCAAAATAGGAAGCTCCTGACTCTTCCTCCACCCACAAATCCATCACATAAACATTTATCCATGGATCACTTCCCTCTGAGGGAGTCAAGGAGCAGTCAAGAAATTCCTACCCACCAGGCAACTAAGAAAACATCCACAATGAATGGGAAGAAAAAGCTGAAGCACATTGAGGCACAGACTCACCTTGGGCACTGTGTCAGAAAATTGGGAACGGAATTTGCAACACCCATTTTCTCCCTGTGGAGAGTAGGGTAGAGACCTCACATATAAGACCCCAACCCTAAGTTTCCCCACATTTTGACTCTTCATTTACCAGCTAGATAGGTGGAGAGGAGTAGACACATATATGTCTGTCTAGATCATAGGAAAAAACTAGAGAGCAAAGTTTTACATGAGCTGCAAGCACTTTCAGAGACTTCATCCTCCTAGAAGTGCCACAAAGGGGCTTACAAAACACATCCCCCTGATTCCTCTGGAAGAGGTTTATGAAACATCTCTCCAGCAACTACCTAGCATTCTGACTTCTAATTAACTTGTATTGGGGAGTTAAAGTGAAAGTCACTAATTAACCTGCCACTAGACTGGGAGGAATCTGCACTCACATCAGGAGCCCAAGCTTTTACAACATCCACCTAAGGGACTGCATCTAAATCTAGCTCTGGGAGAAGAAGTAACAGGCACACATATGTCTCTCTATATTTTAGGATAAATGCAGCATTTTTAAATAGATGTGCAAGCACCTCCAAGAACTGTATCCCCCAGGAGCAGTGCAGAGAAGAAAATTTAAAAATGCAACTCACTGTTTAACAACAGAAGGGTTTAGAACACACATCAAGAGCCCCAATTGTTAAAGCTACATCCTAATAGCTCTGAAAACAGAAGTGAATAATAAACGTGAGCCTCCCTTCATCCCAGGACAAATAAGTGGTTTTAAACAGAGATCCATACACTTCCAGGGACTATAGTCCCTTGGCATAGTAAAAAACTGGGGCAGGAATGTGCACTTCTCACCTTCTGCCTCAAAGAAGCTTATGAAACTTGCTTTCTGTGGCTACTTGACAGTCTGGTTTCCAATGAACTAGCATAGAGGAGGTAAAGGAACAAGTAAACAATAGCTCTTTGGTAGCTAGAGCCACAGGTCAGCACTGTAGAATCCCTAGACCCCCAGTTCACCCCAGAGATAAATCTAGGCCCCTATTCATATTTTTTTTTCTGGAAGGAGTTAGGCCATTCACTGACAACCACAACTTCATAGGTCCCACCTAACTGACTGTATCCTTAATAAATTAGCCCTGATTAACCCAAGACCACAGAAACCAAACAGGTGGCCAAATAACTGGCCTACTTCCAGAAGCTATCCCTTCTCCATCAGAAGGTGCAGGCATTTGCCACAGATATTCTTTCCAGTTTAGTTCAGAAAGAAGGGGATATAGATACCTGTACTCGGCCTTCTTGCAAAGATAGAGCTAAAATTCACATTTAATGCCCCAACCTTTCCAGATACATCTAAAGAGTCTGGCTCCTATTATACTAATCTCAGGTTACTGACAAGACATGACATATCCTAAGCTCCAGGGGGCCACCAAAAACATAGATAGAAGACTGGACAAATGTAAAGATTTGAGAGGCACCTTAAAATCTCTGGCTGCATGGACTGGTGAAAACCTTCCCCTACACAGCTATTAAAATAAAAAAAAAAAGAAGCTGTCTTATCTAATGCACAGAAACCAACACAGACAATCAAATAAAATGAAAATATATTTTAAATAAAAGAACAAGATACATCTCCAGGAACTGACCATGATCACAGAGGTAAAAACAGCAGTATAAGAAAAAACTGATAGTTTTATCACAGATAGAAAGTACTTTTTGAAAATACAGAACAGAAATCATGGATTTGAAGAATGCTACAACCAAACTAAAAAATTCAATAGAGGAGATGAATGATGGACTAGATCACACAGAGAAAAAGTCAGTGAGCTTGAAGGAAGAGCACAGGAAATTATCCACTATGATGAGAAAAAAATGAAAAAGTGAAGATAGCTTAAGAGACTTATGAGAAGAACCAATTACACATACACATTACTAGAATGCCAAAGGGACAAAAAACAAAGAAAGGGACAGAAAACCTATTCAAAGAAATAATGGCAGAAAACTTCCCAAGTCTGGGAAAGAAATTAGAAAGCCAGATCCAAAAGGCCAGTAAGACATCAAATAAGATGAATCCAAAGAGATCCACACCATGGCATGTGATAGTCTAATTTTCAACAGTTAAAGAAAAAGAGAGTGTTAAAAGCGGCAAGGAAAAGTCAAACTGTAACATATTGAAGAACCTTCATAAGAGTATCAGCAGATTTCTTAGCATAAACTGAGAAGCCAGAAGGTAGTGAGATGATATATTCAAAATATTAAAAGGAAAAGGATGCCAACCAAGAACCCTGTCTTTGTAAGCAATACTGTCTTTCAAAAACAAAATAAAGGTGTGATAATGACTTCCTCAGGCAAATGAAAACTGAGAAAGTTTATCACCACTAGAACCTTATTACAAAAAAATGTGAAAGGAAGTTCTTCAAGCTGAAAGAAGAAGGTATTAATTAGTAATAAAAACATGCAAAAGCATAAAACTCACTAGTAAAAGTAATTACATAATCAAATTCAAAATAGTCTAATACAGTAATGGTGGTGGGTAAGTCAAGTATATTTCTAGTGTAAAGGTCAAAATGCAAAACCATTAAAACAATGAAAGCTATAACTGCTAAGGAATATATATTATTTAAAAATGTAAAGTGTGGCATCAAAAATATAAAATGCAGGAGGAGGGGCAATAAAAATAGAGAGCCTGTCTATGTAATCAAAATTAAGCTGTTATCAGCTTAACTTAAACTATTATAAGTATAAAAAGTTTTGCGGTATGTCTCAGGATAACCACAAAAAAAAAGCCTGTAATATATATTCAAAACGATAAAAAGAATAGAATCAAAGCACAGCACTACAGAAAGCCACCAAACAACAAAGGAAGAAAACAAGAGAGGAAGAAGGAATCAAGGATCTACAAAACAACTAGGAAACAATGAACAAATATGGCAGGAGTAAGTCATACCTATCAAAAATAACCTTGAATGTTAGTTGATTAAATTCTCTAATGAAAATATATACAGTTACTTAGCCAGGCATGGTGGCTCATGACTGTAATCCCAGCACTCTGGGAGACTGAGGCAGGTAGATCTCTTGAGCATATATGCACAAATATGTGTATATGTATATATATACACATCTGTACATATACATATACATGTGTATATGTATATATATACACATCTGTACATATACATATACATGTGTATATGTATATACATATATACATCTCTGCTTATATGTATACATACATGTATACATATATGCACAAATATGTGTATATGTATATATACACATCTGTACATATATGTATACATGTGTATATGTATATACATATATACATCTCTGCATATATGTATACATACATGTATATGTATATACATATATACATCTCTGCATATATGTATACATACATGTATATGTATATACATATATACATCTCTGCATATACATATACATATGTGTATATACATATATACATCTGTGCATATACGTATACATGTGTATGTATATACACATACATGCATCTGTGCATATAAGTATACATGAGTATGTGTATATACATGTATACGTATGTACATATATGTATACATATGTGCATATGTATATAAATAACTATGTGCATATAACATATGTATGTACACACAGTTATGTGGATGAGAAAGCAAGACCAAGCTAAATACTGTTTATAAGGGACTCATCCTGGCTGTAAGAACACACATAGAATGAAAGCGAAGAAGTGGAAAAAAAGATATTTTATGCAAATGGAAACCAAAATCAAGCAGGAGTAGTTATACTTATCTCAGATAGACTTTAAGTCACAAACTGCAAAAAGAGACAAAGAAGTTATCTTTATTTAAATTATAATTAATATTATATAATAATAAAGGGCTCAATTCAGCAAGAGGATATAACAACTATAAATATATATGCATACAACATCAAAGTATGAAAATATTTAAACAAATAATAAATCTATAAAGATAGACTGCAATACAATAACAGTAGAAGACTTCAACATCCTATTTTCAGAAATGGGACAAATCACCCAGACATAAAATCAATAAAGAAACACTGGTGTTAAACTACACTCCGGATAAAATAAAACTGACATTTACAAAATATTTTATCAAACAGCTGCAGAATACACATTTTCACATCAGCACATAAAATACAGACCATGTGTTAGAACACAAAATAGCCTCAAAATAATTTTTGAAATTGAAATTACATCAACTATCTTTCTGATTACAGCAAAAGGAAATGAGAAATCAGTAACAAGAGAAACTTTGAGAACTGCACAAATACATGTGAATTAAACAACATGATCCTAAATAACAAATGAATCAAAGAATGACTTTTAAAAATTGTAGAAATTTTTGAAAAACAGAAAAAAGCAAGCAAAACATACTAAAACCTATGGAATGCAGCAAATGCTGTACAAAAAGGGAAGTTTATAGCAACAAATGCCTGCATCAAAAAAGTAGAAAGCTTTCAAACCTGAAGATGTACCACAAGAAACTAGAAAATCAAGTAAAAATTTAATAAAAGGAAAGAAATAATAAAAATCAGAGCAGAAATAGATGAAATTAAGACTAAAAAATACAAAATATCAACAAAACAAGAAGTTGTTTTTTAAAAAAGGTAAACATTCAAACAAATATTTTGCTATGCTAAGATAAAGAGAGATAATATCCAAATAAATAAGAAATGAAAAGGGAGACAATGCAACTGATAATCAGAAAAATACAAAGAATCATGAGAGTCTATTATAAAAACTATATGCCAACAAATTGGAAAACCAAGAAGAAACAGATAATTTCTAAACAAATACAGCCTAAGAGATGAAACCATGAAGAAACAGAAAACCTGAACAGACCAGTGATGAGTAATAAGATTAAATCAGTAATCAAAAGTCTCCCAACAAAGACGAGTTTAATACTGAATTACTTCACTGCTGAATTGTTCAAACTTTTAAATAAGATCTAATACAAATTCTTCTCAAGTTTTCCAAAACTTGAAAAGGAAGAAATTTTTCCAAACTTGTTCCATAAGACCAGCATTACCCTGATTCCAAAACCACATAAGCAAATGACAAAAATAAAATCATAATAATCATAGGCCAATACTCCTGATAAACACAAATGAAAAATTATAAACAAAATACGAACAAACTGAATCCAACAACACATCTAAAAGATTATACACCTTGATCAAGTGGGATTTATCCCAGTGATAAAAGACTATTTCAATACATGTGAATCAATAATGTACCAAAAGAATGGACAGAAAACATGATTATTTCAATTTTATCAAAAAATATTTGATAAAATTCGACATGCCTTCATGATTTAAAAAAAAAGTCAGGTAGAGAAGAATGTACTTCAACTCAATAATGGCCAAGCATGACAATCCCACAGCTAACATACTAGAGCCTTTCTGCTAACATCTGGAACAAAACAAAGATGCCCACTTTCATCAATTTTATTCAAAATAGTACTGGAATTCCTGCCATAGCAATTTGACCAGATAAAGAAATTAGGGGCATACAAACAGGAAAAAAGAATGTCAGATTTTCCCTTTTTGCAGGTAACATAATCTTATATTTAGAAAAGCCTAAAGGTGCTACCAGAAAGCTCTTAGAACTGATAAACAAATTTAATAAAGTTGAAGGATACAAAACATACAAAATCAGTAGCATATCCATATGCCAACAGTGAACAATCTAAAAAAGAAATCAAGAAAGCAATCCCTTTACAATAGCTATAAAAATAAATGATTTAAATACCTAGGAATATTTTTAACCAATGAAGTGAATGGCCTCTACACTGAGCACTATAAAATATTGATGAAAGAAACTGAAGAGAAATAGAGGGGGTGGATCCAAGATGGCTGAATAGGAACAGTTCTGGAGTGCAGTTCCCAGTGAGAACAATGCAAAGGATGAGTGATCACATTTCCAAACGAGTTTTTACTGCCCACAGACCAGGAGATTCAAAGGCTGAAAAGTGCCACGAGTTTTCAGCACGGCTGTTTCAGCTGGTGCAGCGGGTCTCCACAGAAAAACTCACACAAATCTGAGCAGCAGTTTCAACTGGTGCCTGGAATGCCTGAGATACAGAGCTGCCCATTAAACTGAAAAAAAAAAAAAAAAAGGAGGACTGAAACAGGGAACCAGGTGATCTGCGCTCAGCAGGTCTGACCCCCACAAAAACCAGCAATCTGAAACACTCTGGACTGACAGTTTCACAGCAAGCAAAGCTGGACCCTGGACAGTCCAGCTCTGTGGGGGGAAGGGTGTCTGCCATTACCTAGGCAGTCCACCACTACCGAGGCAGTCCACCCTAACCAAGACAATCAGTCCACCATTATGGAGAGAGTCCACCACTACTGACGCAGTCTGCCACTACCAAGGCAGTCCACCATTACTGAGGTAATCAGTCCTCCATTACTAAGGCAGTTCTAACTATACCTCTGTAAACAAAACCACAAGGAAGTTTACACAACAGCAGGGCAGAGCCCATGACAGCTCAGCAATGCCTCTACTGGCAGACAGTGACTAGGCTACCTAATTGCTGGGCAGGGCATTTATGGAAAAAGGCAGCAGCACATCAGGAACTTATAAATAAAGCCCCACCTTCCCAGGATAGAGCACATGGGAAAAAAGGCTGTTTTGAGATCCTCTGCAGCAGACTTAAATGTACCTGCCAAGCAGCTCTGAATGGAACAACAGAGCTCCCAGCTCAGCACCTGAGCTCCTATAAGGAGCAAACTGTCTTCTCAAGCAGTGCTCCAACCCCCATATATGCAAAGAGACACCTCACAGAGGAGAGCTCAGGTCGACATCTGGGAGGTATCCTCCTGGAACCAATATAACAGAAGAAGAAACTAGCAGCAACCCTTACTGTTCTGCAGCAACCATAGGTGATCCACAGGCAAGCAGGGACTGGACTGGACCTCCAGCATTCCTGCACCAGAGGGGCCAGATGGTTAGAAAGAAAACTAAAAAACAGAAAGAAATAACTTCATCATCAACAAAAAGGATGTCTACTCAGAGACCTCATCCAAAAGTCATCAACTACAAAGACCACAGGTAGATAAAACCACAAAGATGGGAAGAAACCAATACAAAAAGGATGTAAACATCCAAAGCAAAATGCCTCTCCTCCTCCAAGGGATCACAACTCCATACCAGCAAGGCAACAAAGCTGGATGGAGAATGAATCTGATGAATTGACACAGACTTCAAACGGTGGGTAATAACAAACTTCTCTTAGCTAAAAGAATATGTTCTAACTCAATGCAAAGAAACTAAGAACCTTGAAAAAAGGTTTGACGAAATGCTAACAAGAATAAACAGCTTAGAGAATAACATAAATGACTTGATGGAGGGGAAAAACACAACACCAGAACTTCACGTAGCATACACAAATTTCAATAGCCGAATCGACCAACAGAAGAAAGGATATCAGAGATTGAATATCAACTCAATGAAACAAATGGGAAGGCAAGATTCAAGAAAAAAGAGTGAAAAGAAATGAACAAAGCCTCCAAGAGATATGGGATTATGTGAAAAGACCTAATCTACGCTTAATCAGTGTACCTGAATGTGACAGAGAGAATAAATCCAAGCTGGAAAACACTCTTCAGATATTACCCAGGAGAACTTCCCCAATCTAGCACGGTAAGCCAATATTGAAGTCCAGGAAGTACAGAGACCACCACAAAGATATTCCTCAAGAAGAGCAACCCCAAGGCACATAATCATCAGATTCATCAGGGTTGAAATGAAGGAAAAAATGCTAAAGGCAGCCAGAGACAAAGATTGGGTTAACTCACAAAGGAAAGCCCCCCAGACTCACAACGGATCTCTAAGCAGAAACTCTACATGCCAGAAGAGAGTGGGGGCTAATATTCAACATCCTTAAGGAAAAGAACTTTCAACCTACAATATCATATCCAGCCAAACTAAGCTTCATAAGCGAAGAAGAAATAAAATCCTTTATAGACAAGCAATTGCTGAGAGATTTTGTCACCACCAGGCCTGCCTTACAAGACCTCCTGAAAGAGGCACTAAACACAGAAAGGAACAACCAGTACCAGCCACTCCAAAAACGTACCAAATGGTAAAGAGCACCGACACAATGAAGAAACTGTGTCAACTAATGGGCAAAACAACCAGCTAACATCAAAATGTCAGGATCAAATTCACACATAATATTAACCTTAAACATAAATGGGCTAAATGCCCCAATCAAAGGACACAGATTAGCAAATCAGATAAAAAGCCAACACCCATTGGTGTGCTGTATCTGGGAAACCCATCTCAAGTGCAACAACACAAAAAGGCTCAAAATAAAGGGATGGAGGAAGATTTACTAAGCAAATGGAAAGCAAAAAACGCAGGAGTTGCAATCCTAGTCTCTGAAAAAATAGACTTTAAACCAACAAGGATCAAAAGAGACAAACAAGGGCATTACATAATGGCAAAAGGACCAATGCAACAAGAAGTGTTAATAATCATAAATATATACACATCCAATAAAGGAGCACCCAGATACATAAAGCAACTTCTTAACTACCTACAAAGAGACTTAGACTCCCACAAAATAATAGTGGGAGACTTTAACACTCCACTGTCAATATTAGACAGATCAATGAGACAGAAAATTAACAAGGATATTCAGGACTTGAAATCAAATCTGGACCAAGCAAACTTAATAGACATCTACAGGACTCTCCACCCCAAATCCACAGAATATACATTCTTCTCAGCACCACATTGCACCTACACTAAAATTGATCACATAATTGGAAATAAATCACTCTTCAGCCAATACAAAAGAATGGAAATCATAATACTCTCTCAGACCATAGCGCAATCAAATTAAAACTCAGGATGAAAAAACTCACTCAGAACCACACAACTTCACAGAAACTGAACAACTGGCTCTTGAATGTTGACTGGATAAACAATGAAATGAAGGCAGGAAATACAGTTGTTCTTTGAAACCAATGAGAATAAAGACACAACATACCAGAATCTCTGGGACACATTTAAAGCAGTGTCTATAGGGAAATTTATAGCAATAAATGCCCACAAGAGAAGCAAGGAAAGATCTAAAATCAACACCCTATCATCAAAATTGAAAAAACTAGAGGAGCAAGATCAAAAAAAAAAAAAAAACTCAAAAGCTAGCAGAAGAAAAGAAATAACTAAGATCAGAGCAGAACTGAAGGAGACAGATACACAAAAAACCCATTAAGAAAATCAATAAATCCAGGAACTGGTTTTTTGAAAAGATCAACAAAATAGGCCACTAGCCAGATTAATAAAAAAGAAAAGAGAGAAGAATCACATAGATACAATATAAAACAACAAAGGGAATATTACCACCAATTCTACAGAAATACAAATTACCATCAGAGATTACTACAAACAACTTTAGGCACATACGCTAGTAAACCTGGAAGAAATGGAGAAATTCTTGGACACTTGCACCCCCTCAAGCCTAAACCAGGAAGAAGTTGAAACACTGAATAGACTAGTAAAAAGGGCTAAAGTTGAGGCAGCAATTAATAGCCTACCAACCAAAGAAAAGCCCAGGTCCAGATGGGTTCACAGAAGTATTCTACCAAACATACAAAGAGGAGATGGTACCACTCCTGAAACTATTCCAAACAACATAAAAAGAGGGAATACTTCCCGAATCATTTTATGAGACCAACATTGTCCTGATACCAAAACCCGGCAGAGACTCAACAAAAAAAGAAAACTTCAGGCCAATCTCCATGATGAACATAGATGCAAAAATCTTCAATAAAATATGGGCAAACCAATTGCAACAGTACATCAAAAAGTTTATTCATTATGATTAAGTAGGCTTCATCCCATAGATGCAACGCTGGTTGAACATATGAAACTCTATAAACATAATCCACCACATAAAAAGAACCAAAGACAAAAACCACATGATAGTCTCAAAGATGCAGAGAAGACCTTCTACAAAATTCAACAGCCCTTAATGCTAAGAATTCTCAATAAACTAGGTACTGATGGAACGTAACTCAAAATAATAAAAGCTATTTATGACAAACCCACAGCCAATATCATACCAAATGGGAAAAACTGGAAGCATTCCCTTTGTAAACTGGCACTAAAGAAAGATGCCCTCTCTCACCACTCCTATTCAATATAGTATTGAAAGTTCTAGCCAGAGCAATCAGGCAAGAAAAAGAAATAAAGGGTATTCAATTAGGAAATGAGGACATCAAATTGTCTCTATTTGCAGATGACATGACTGTACATTTAGAAGACCCCATTGTCTCAGCCCAAAATCTCCTAACACTGATAAGCAACTTCAGCAAAGTCTCAGGATACAAAATCAATGTGCAGAAACCACAAGCATTTCTATACACCAATTACAGACTTAAAAGAGCCAAATCAAGAAAGAACTACCATTTAAAATTGCTACAAAGAGAATAAAATAC
>CAUYLG010006848.1:0-14487 GCA_963573385.1 Cacajao melanocephalus | reverse complement strand
CTTCATTTCAACCCTGGTGAATCTGACGATTATGTGCCTTGGGGTTGCTCTTCTTGAGGAATATCTTTGTGGTGTTCTCTGTATTTCCTGGACTTGAATATTGGCCTGCCTTGCTAGGTTGGGGAAGTTCTCCTGGATAATATACTGAAGAGTGTTTTCCAGCTTGGATTCATTCTTTCTGTCACATTCAGGTACACCTATCAAACATAGATTAGGTCCTTTCACACAATTCCATATTTTTCGGAGGTTTTGTTCATATCTTTTCACTCTTTTTTCTCTAATCTTGCCTTCTCATTTCATTGTTTTGAGTTGGTCTTCAATCCTGATATTCTTTCTTCAGCTTGGTTGATTCAGCTATTGAAACTTGTGTATGCTTCGTGAAGTTCTTGTGTTGGGTTTTTCAGTTCCATTAAGTCGTTTATATTCTTCTCTAAGCTGTTTATTCTCATTAGCATTTTGTCAAATCTTTTTTCAAGGTTTTAGTTTCTTTGTATTGGGTTAGAACATGTTCTTTTAGCTCCAAGAAGTTTGTTATTACCCACCTTCTGAAGCCCATTTCTGTCAATTCATCAGACTCATTCTCCATCTGGCTTTGTTCCCTTGCTGGTGAGGAGTTGTGATCCCTTGGAGGAGGATAGGAGTTTCTTGAAATTAAGAAAATAATTTTCTTTAGTTATTAACAAAAAATATGACTATTTAGTTATTTAATTACTTTTAGTTTAGCAATGTCCCTAAAGAGTATATTACCAAGTAAAACTATTTTTGTTATTTATTACACTTTAAGTTCTGGGGTACATGTGCAGAACGTGCAGGTTTGTTACATTGGTATACACGTGCCATAGTGGTTTACTGCATCTATCACCTCGTCATCTCCATTAGGTATTTCTTCTAATGCTCTCCCTCCCCAATCCCCCTCAACTCCCTGCTGTCCCTCCCCTAGCCCCACACCTTTCAACAGGCCCTGGTGTGTGATGTTCCCCTTCTTGTGTCCATGTGTTCTTATTGTTCAACACCCACTTATGAGTGAGAACATGTGGTGTTTGGTTTTCTGTTCTTGTGTCAGTTTGCTGAGAATGGTGGTTTCCAGCTTCATCCATGTCCCTGCAAAGAGCATGAACGCATCCTTTTTTATGGCTGCATAGTATTCCATGGTGCATATGTGCCACATTTTCTTGATCCAGTCTCTCACTGATGGGCATTTGGGTCGGTTCCGAGTCTTTGTTATTGTGAACAGTGCTGCAATAAACATACGTGTGCATGTGTCTTTATAATCGAATGATTTATAATCCTTTGGGTATATATCCAGTAATGGGATTGGTGGATCAAATGGTATTTCTATATCTAGATTCTTTAGGAATCACCACACTGTCTTCCACAATGGTTGTATTAATTTACACTCTCACCAACAGTGTAAAAGCATTCCTATTTCTCCACATCCTTTCCAGCATCTGTTGTCTCCAGATTTTTTAAGGATCGCCATTCTAACTAACATGAGATTGTATCTCAATGTAGTTTTAATTTGCATTTTATTTGCATTTCTCTAATGACCGGTGATGATGAGCTTTTTTCCATATGTTTGTTGGCTGCATAAAAGTCTTCTTTTGAAAACTGTCTGTTCATATTCTTCGCCCACTTTTTGATGGGGTTGTTTGCTCTTAAAAAATGTTTATCTAATATCTTACTACTGAAGTAAATGTCATTGTCATTGTCCTTTCTATATATTTCTAAATCAGTTTGCAAACATTAGTGTTTTTTGTATCTATGTTTATAAATGGAATTGGTCTGTAAGTTTTCTTTCTCAAAGTATTTTTGACATTTCAGTTGAACTAATAGCCTTAAGTATTTGACAGAGTTCACCTTTGAGGCTACTGGAGCCAGTTCTTCCTGTGGTAATATTTTAAATATGGATTCAGTTTTTTTGAAAACAGTTATAAGGCTATTTACATCTTGGTAAATTTATCGGCATGTTTTCCATAACATATAGCTTTATATATGTTGCCTAATATATATTTAATGTCTGTAGAATCTTTGATGGTATTACCTTTTCTCTCTCTGAAATTGATAATTTTTTACCTTTGTCTTATTTCTTATTTTCCAGATCATTCTACTTTGGGGTTTATTTTATCTTTTCAAAGAACAATGTTCTAGCTTTGACTGTTCTTTCTTTTTATTGTTTCTATTTCATTGATTTTTTTGTTCTTATTGTTATTATTTCTTTTTATCTACATTTAGTTTACCTTTATCTCTTTTCTAACATCTTGAGCTAGATTCAGAGTTTATTAAATTTTTAGTCCTATCCTTTTCCTCATCCATAAAAATGAAGCTGTAAATTTCTAACTTTAGTTGGTTTTCGTAATCTTGGTATGTGGAATCTTAGCTATCTTTTAATTAATACTATTTTCTTATAATTCATTCATTGACCTTTGGGTTATAAATAATTAATTTCCAAAAATTATGGCAAGATATTATTGTTATTAATTTCTGTTTTAATTCTACTGTGATCACAGATTTTCTGTAGCATTTTAATAATTAAAATGTATTGGCATTTTCTTTGGTCAGCTTTTATAAATATTTTAGGTATCCTTGAAAATAATTTGCATTCTATGGTTGTGGGGTGCAACAAATCATGTCTTATTGAGTCAAATTTGTTAATCCTTTTGTTTAAATCTATGCCTTATTACATATTTTTTGTCTTTTCCATGATATTGGGAAAGTTGCTTTAAAAACCTCTGTAATAATTATGAATTTCTCCTTGTAGTTATATCAGTTTTGTTTATAATATTTTCAAATGATTATGTTAGTTACATACAAATTCAAAAGTGTTTTATCTTACTGGTGAACTGAACATTTTATTCTTAAAATGTGCCTCTCTTTATTCCTTTTAATGTCTGTTGTCCTTAAGTTTACTCATTTTGAAATAATGTATTTAGTTTTTATTTTTTATCTTTTTTACATGGTACAGTTTAAGAAACAATTTTACTTTGAAGTAACCTTTCTGAATGTTTTATATACAAACGTGGGTCTTTTATTATAATCTTACAGTCTTTGTCTTCTCATTGACTTTCCAATTTATTTACATTGAATGTAATTACTATGAGTTTAACTCTACAATTTTCTTTTTGGTAACTATTTCCCAAACCTGCTTTCTTAAAAAATTTATTCCTGTTTGCTTTCCATTGGTAGATTAGTTTATATTATTCCATTTTGTTTACTATTTATTTGGAATTCATTTATTATTGTACTTTCTATTAGTGGCTATGCTAGAGGCTATTAAAAACACATTTGATTTATTAATATAATACTAATTTGTACTTTTATTCTTCTTTCTAAGATCTAAAGATCTTAGAACACTTTAAAATCAACGTATGTATAAATCTCTTTCATTCATAATATGAATGTCTATGTGTATTTGAATATGTATCTATAGATCTGTATATGATTATTTTTCTTAAATTGTGCTGTATAAAAATTTCCTCATTTTACTTTCACTCTTATTTTCACTGGGTATGGAATTAAAAATTGGTAGGTATTTTTTTTTCTGCACATTTGATTTGGTTTGGCTCTGTGTCCACATGCAAATCTCACCTTGAATTGTAGTTCCGGTAATCCCCACAGGTCAAGGGAAGGATCAGGTGGAGGTAATTGAGCAGGTGTGGATAATTGACCAGGTGGAGGTAATTGAATCATGGGGGTGATTTTTCCCACGCTGTTCTCATGATGATTGGTGAGTCTCACGAGATCTGATGGTTATGTAAGCGTCTGGCATTTCCGCTGCTTGCACTCATTCTCTTTCCTGCTGCCCCGTGAAGAGGTACCTTCCGTCATGACTGTAAGTTTTTTCTGCGGACCCCAAGTCATGTGGAACTGTGAGTTAATTAAACCTCTTTCCTTTATAAATTACCCTGTCTTAGGCAGTTCCTTATAGCAGCATGAAAATGAACTGATAGAACATTGAAAATATTAATTTATTTCCCTTGGTTCCATTGTTTCTGTTAAGAAATCAGCTTTAAAGAAAATTTAGCTCTTTGTTTTTTGTAGTCTTCCATTTTACCACGCAGTCTCTGTGAAGATTTCTTTAATTTAGTGTTCTTTGGGAATAATTGGATGTTTGAATCAGTAAAGTGATGTCTTTAATTAGCTTTGGCAAGCTCTTGCTTAATACTGCCTGTGTTCCATATACTTCTCTCTTTCTGAAGTTCTAAGTACACATGTGTTGGAACTTTGCACTGTGTCCAATATGTCTCTTACCCATTCTTGTTTTTGTCTCTCCACTATGCTTAATTCTCAATCAGTATTTTCTGGCATAACTTAGTTTTCTCATTCTCTTCAGCTGTGTCTAATTTACCATTAAACACATCTCATTTTAAAATTTTAGCTCTTATATGTGTAAATTCGAGATGTTTGGTTTTTTTTAAAGCTGCAAAGGAATTTTCATAGTTTTGTTTTCTACTAAAACTTTTGTTTGTTCAAATTCTCAAATTAAGCAAGCAGTTCTTTAAAAGTCTAAGTCTAATCATTATAATATATTCAGTCTCCCTTTAAATCTGCTATTAATTTTTAAATATTAAATGTTTATAAAATTTACTGTTACTTTCCCTTTATGTTACCTCATTTTCATGTTTGTTGAGTATTATACTTGAAAATTGTTTATGGGCATAATCTGAGGCCTAGAATGATGTTTTTTTTCTTAAGAGGATTTTATTGGTGACCTCTCCATAGTTTCCAGTTTTTTCATTTGTCCTTAACAGGAGAGTTCGTATTATTTAGTCCTCTGTTACAGAAAATGCACCGAATTTTATCCCTGTAAAATATTGACATCTGTTTGTGTCCACTTTGTACAATTACCCTAAGCTTAGCAGTTTCTTGAAGACTCCAATAATGATCAAATGAAGTGATTCAGTGATATCTTTTGTACATTATTCAGATGTTCTAAAATGTATTTTTTCAGGTCCAGAAATAATATTGCTTTATCGTTGTTAAACTAAATTTTAAATGTATTCACCAAGGACCATTTTCATTTGAAATTAATTGGTACTGAGTTCTGTATGATAGCTCTTGGCAATGTTTGTTGAAGCCATTTTTAGGGGTGTGCTATTGAGGACATATAATTAATACTAAAGATGTTTCTATTCCTGTTAGCTGGTATACATAATTTATCTAAAAACTTAGCTCAGGGTTTCTGGCTTTCTAACCTCTTTACTAGGGTGGTTATATGTGATAGCGGCAAAAAAAAAAAAAAAAAAAAATAGGTGTTGTGGTCAGGTGCGGTGGTTCAGTATTTTGACTACTTGCTCTTGTGACTCAAAAGCTGTGTGGCAAGACCTGGCTTGGCAGAAGATTTAGTAAGTGTATCCTGTTGAATCTTGTTGTGGGAGGAAAAAAAAGGCAAAATGAAACTTATGAAATAATTACTAAAGTCAGAAAAAGAATCCACCAGTTTCTCCTTTTATTTGATGTTTGAATTTGCAGAATGACCTTTGGGATGAAAGAAATAAAAGATACATTCTAGTACCACCATGTGTAGAAGAGGCAGGATCAGGCTTGTGTCAATAAAATAATGTTCCAAGAACTTAAAGGTTTCTTCACCGATTATCGTAGAAAAGTTCAGTTGTTTGTTCAGAACAAAATGAAGTGATGGGCTGCAGGAACAAAATAAAAATATTGAACTCCTCAGAACTGCTCAGGATATTCCTCTACACTGGGCACAGTCAAATGTAACAGCATGACTGGGTAACACGCTTGACTTCCTTTTCTTCTCTATTTAAACCATCTCTGCATTCTCTTTCTCTTGTTTCTGTCACATTCTTCCTCTTCTTTTAGCTGTTCGATGCATCTTCAAAATTTATCTCTGACTTTTTATCTGCATTACTTTTTCTGTTGTTATTTGAGACAGTCTCACTCTGTCACGCAGGCTGGAGTGCAGTGGTGGGATCTTCGCTCACTGCAATCTCAATCTCCTGAGTTCAAGTGATTCTCATGTCTCAGCCTCCCAAGTAGCTGGGATTACAGATGCCCGCCACCACGCCTGGCTAATTTTTGTATTTTTAGTAGTGATGGGGTTTCACCAAGTTGCTCAGTTTGGTCTCAAACCTCTGACCTCAGGTGATCCACCCGCCTTGGCCTCCCAAAGTGCTAGGATTACAGGCGTGCACCACCGCACCTGGCCTTATATGCATTACTTTTTATCTGCGTAACTTGTTGCTCACACAGTGTTCCCTTCTGCACTGATACATCTTCAAACTTGATCTCTCAAAATTCCTCCCGGGAAACTTTCTTTAGTAGCTTGCTATTCTAGAGGAACAAGGAGAGGATATTCCAGGGCCTGAGAGCTGTGTCCCTGCTCTCAAGCATCTTTCTCTCTTGGAATAATTGCTCTTTTAGTTTTCTAAATGGCAAGTGAGGAAAAAAATGCAATTTAAGCCAACAACTGACTTCCACTGTGAACATCATGCTGTTAAAAAAAATCCTGTTTCCTAAGCCGTTATATAAAATGAGTAATTTTTGTATCCTCGTTAGCAAGTAGGTAGTAAAATTTCAAGGTGAGTGTATCTATAGCAAATATATCAAGTGTTTTTTTAAAAGTCTGTTTCAAAAGTACTTATATTTTGGATACTGAGTTTATATGCCCCCTTTCATTTTATATTTATATTTTATCCTTAAATAGTGTTGACATTTGCACCTAGGTGGCAAATAATAGTGAAGAATGAGTTTTTCTTTCCTTTTTGATACACTTAGCAAAGCAATAATATTGGGTATATTGAAAATGCCAACATTTTAGTTTAATTATTTGCATTTATTCTCATATCTGTATGGTCAAGTAATTGGTGATAACTATATGACATAGATATTTTGCAGAGATTTGTTATTCAATCACATAAAAAAGCAGTGACTTCCTAAATCAAAAGACATAGAAACAAAAAGAAGTACATAACCCAGTGCATTTTATTGTTCATAGCTTCTTTCCAGTTGCCTATTTTACATATAAAATGGAGTCTATCTCCTATATTCAATTATCCAGTTGGAAAATAAATTTACAGTAAAAGAATGATGACTGAAAAATAACCGCTGCTGGACAGTATTTTCCATTTTGACAAGATCCAGTGGAGCAATCCAAGTCTGTTCCATTTTGGAGTCAAAATTATGTTTGCTATTACTTGTTTGTTTCATTGGAGGGTCTCTGTTGCACTTCAAATCACAGCAAATACAAAGTCAGTGATTTTGTCGATAAGCACGTATACCTTGATCAGCCTTTTCAAGGATGCTTAAATCCAGCTGTCATGATTACATATAATCATAGGCTCTCCAGCCTCTTCTCAAACTTTTGGGTAGGAGAAAACATATTGTTTTATGAACATACTACTGTTAATTCCAGAGAGTTTTGGGTAAAAAGTATATCTATTTTTAATCCAAATATCTTTTTCCCTATAATTGTTCTATTGAGTCTTCTTGTTTCCTGCTAAGCTGCACAGGCTTGGTTTAAACTGTCTGACTCGGATGCTCTTGGAAGCAGCTTGTGTGGCTCTTCAGAGAGGTGGTTTCTGTTTATAGAGTGGCTGTTCCGTTTTCCTACTTCCTGCCTTCACCGGAGGAGGAGGACCATGACCACATCAAAAGGAGTTTTTGCTCTCCTGTAGATGCACTTAGGAATCTGGAGGTTTCCTCTAAAGGACAGAAAAGAAGTGGCATAGAAAGAGACAGAGCAAGATAGGGAGAGAAAAATATATAAAAGAGATAAACACAGAAAAAGACAGCAGAAGGCAGAGGTGCCAGGAGGGAAGAGCGTGGCCAGGGGCTGTATGCACATTTGTCAGTATTCCCATAGACTTCTCGCTCTTGATATTTCATTTTTTAAATGCAGCCCAAGGTCGATATATTTTGGCTATCTTGTCACACTGTTGGTTCACATTGAGCTTTATAGGCAAAAGAGCTCCTTTTTAAAAACTAATGCAACAGTAATTTAACTAACACTCATTGAGAGTTGAGTCTGTGACTCAACAATGTTTTAAGGTCATTAACCCAACAGCATTCATAAAAGATCAGTACTGTTTTTATTATACCTGTTTTATGGATGAATAAATGGCAACACAAAGAGGTTAAATGACTTGTTCCAGTTAATGCGGTGAGTGGTAGAGCAAAGATTCCAGACCATCTTTCCTGTCCTGAGCTTATGCTCACCTAGTTTTGATAAAGTCTAGACTTCATTTATCTATATTAATTTTATTTTTCATGAATTTGGCTCATTTCATCCTGCTATTTTTAATCTCAACTCGCCTATATGTTGGCTATTTCTCAGATTTTTATATTAGCAAATAATAAGCAAATCACTTTTTTCTTCTTCAAAGCATTCATGGACTTGATAAACAGAATGGCCAACGGTGGAGTATAATGGCTTTCCCTAACTACCTACAGACTACTTGTTCCTTCTCACTAGCCAGTTCTTTTCATTTCATTCTGGTTCACTTTTCTTATAGTTCTTAATTACTACCTTTGAGATATGTGATAAGTAAGGACCTTGATCTTGTGTTTCACTGTTTTATACCCGGTCTCAATCACTTTGCAAGGCATGTGAGAATTACTTAAATGTTATTTACACAAAGGACTTTTGGGAATGGTTCATGAACTATTCACTAGTCATAGTTATTAAAATGTTTAATACTTTCTCTGTATTAAGTATTAGGCCATATACAACCTAAATGAACACATGGAACTAATAATATCTTTACTGTAAAGATTTTATTTTTTCCTGATAACTTGCTTTCATTTAGTTTGATGGGTATATATGATAGAAAAATGTGGACACAGACCAAGACTCAACATAAATAGAGAGCAGAATTTTATGTACTTGTTTTTTTTTTTAATATATTTTACCAATAAATAGGAATCATGCCACATTAACTTATTTATATAATATCTACTATGAGGTCATGTGCCTAACAGATATTTTCTGTTATTAATTGAGGAGAGTAAAGATCACCTGGTGACATCAAACAGGCCAGAGACAAAACTCCTTATCTGAGGAATGTGTACGTAATTAAATGTCCTTATTTAAAGTCAGCATCTGGTTCTAGGGCTCTTTCCAAAAAGAAACTTACAAGTAACTAGAATTCCCATACATTTCCGGAATGCATGCATGCCAAAACTTGTTATGCAAACCTTGCTGACATTAAGGCACTAAAATGTCTACAAGTATAATCCTTTATCATGATCTACGTGGCTAATAGGGTCCAAAGGACCCTTTAGCTCCCACTTGAAGGTACATAAATGTTCCCAAGGAAAATCCGCCACAGCACATTCACTCCTTTCTTGCTGAGGTACCCACCGCACTCTTCTGCAGTATACTTTCTATCTAATAAAACTTTCCTTTTCAAACCTATATTGTCATCAATAAATTCTTACCGACCTGCAAGCTGACCCCTTTCCAGTGCCATGGCCCTGATACCTCGCTTGGCATTAATGATAGACTGAATATATGAAAGGGAAAGTCTTATCTTACTAGAGAAACGGAATGCCTAGATTTTCATTTTGATTCCTTTATGCATTTAATATTATAATTTAAAAAACATTCTGTGTCTGGGCTCAAAAATTTATGTATAAGAAAATATTTATAATATAGGTTTCTGGGGTTTGATGGAGCTAATGAAGATAATTTACTTGAAAGAAATATAGATGTTAGTCTTCTTTTGCAAGATAAATTTTGGATCATTCTTTCAAAATAGCATCTTTGAGTTTCATGTTGGTAATACCATATACTCTGATAAGTTGATGGATGTTTCATGGTGTGAATCACTGCTTACAATAATTTTTTTTCCCGTCTCCTTTCACTGAAATGTTGAGATGTTTCCTGTTTCTTTAAAATAATTTGAGTGCTCCTCTTGATTTATAATCTTTTTCCATATCTCAAGTATTTGTGCCCCGTTTTAAGCAGGAACAGCTGAAAATTTTGAGAACTCACTTAGTGAAACATAAACAACAGGTTTAAAGTACCAAAATGGAGCATTGCCTTCTTTCCCCGTCAATTGTTAAATGTAAATGCTTTAGACTGAATATCCATAAAATGTAATGATTGCCTCAGCTGGGATTCTTTTGTCTTCCAGTTTCTTCATATATATTTTTAAAAATGCAACTGTTTTGTTTTCAAGGGTGCTGCAGTTTTTACATGTCTTTTCTATTCTCTAAGCTTTTAGTGCACAGAGAAATCCTTATATAGCCCTGTTTTCAACTTTCATTGCAAAAAGTTGGCCATGTTAGTCACAGAGTCTCTGAACTCTTAATTCGTGGCCCCCAATCTGCTGTTAATGGAAATCAGCTGATCCTAATTGTACTCTAATGGGAGGGCTTCCTGGAAAGCAGTTTTCTACATGTAACACTTCAGAAGCCATAGAAGGCCTAGCAAGTGGAGATAAGAAAAATTGCTCCAAATCTGAAGTCTAATAACCCGGAGTTACACAAATCAGTTTCCATCTCACAGGGACACTTTGGGGTGATGACTGGTCTAGGCTCCCATGGTAAACAAGGCACATCTATATGCTGGACTAGAACTTAGCAATAAGTGTTTAGCTTCAATTAACAAAAATACGGAAGAAAACATAAGTACTAATTTCCTTTTCCACTTTTATAGATACTGAATTCAATTCATTTCCTCATTTCTGTCATAATTCCAGGCCCTCCAGGGTCATTGTCTCCTCTAGATCTCTTAAGCCAATCATGACCAGGATAAAATGAAATAAAATAGTTTGCTGCCTTCATCTCTCATTGATGAGCACTTGTGTTTTCTTCCATAATTTTTCAAAGAAAGTAAAACGTTTATTATTAATTTCTATTCCAGTGGCTATGTATGTGTTCTTTGCCATGGTAGATTACACACTCATCATTTCATCTGATCGTGTGGAGCCAGGAGACAAGCCTAAATTCAGAGGCATTCTTCAAAAATAACTGACCTGTACCATTGGAAACTATCAATAACATGAAAGACCAAGAAAGGCAGAGAATGTTACAGATAAAGGAGACTAAAGAGATAGGACAACTGAATAATCCAGGATTGTCTTTTGCTTATAAAGGGTACAAATGGGGCAAGTAGAGAGCTCTTAAAAAGACCTATAGATCAGTTGCATTATCGTGTTAAAGCTACTTTTCGCACCTGTAATCTCAGCTACTTGGGAGACTGAGGCAGGAGAATCACTTCAACCCGGGAGGTGGACACTGCAGTGAGCTGAGATCATGCCACTGCACTCAAGCCTGGGCAATAGAGCGAGACTGTCTCAAAAAAAACACAAAAAACAAAAAAACTTGGCCCTCCATGTTGAATCCTTCTTAGAGAGGGCTGACTTCTCTGGTGAGTGTTGTGCCTGACCTCTCCTCCAGAAACTGCCTCCCAGCTGTGATGCTTCGTCCAAACCCAAGTTAGTATCTATAATTTTATGTACAATGCTTGGTATTCCAAAGATTCTATTGTTTGCATATTATTCTTCTACATTTATACTTTTATATTTTTATTTAAAAGGTTATATTTCAAAATATATTTTGTTTGCCCTATCAATGCTCCCAAATCATTCAAGGTGATGTGCCATTAGAATAGACAACAGAAGCTTATTTTTTTAAATTGTACTTTAGGTTCTGGGGTACATGTGCAGATCATGCAGGATTGTTGCATAGGTACATACACGGCAAGGTTGTTTGCTGCCTCCATTCCCCCATCACCTATATCTGGTATTTCTCCCCTCATTATACCTCCCCTAGCCCTCACAACTGACAGCAGTGTGTGATGTTCCCCTCCCTGTGTCCACGTGTTCTAATTGTTCAATATCTGCCTATAAGTGACAACATGTGGTGTTTGGTTTTCTGTTCTTGTGTCAGTTTGCTGAGAATGATGTTTCCAGATTCATCCATGTCCCTATGAAGGACATGAACACATAGATTTTTATGGCTGCGTAGTATTCCATGGTGTATATGTGCCACATTTTCTTTATCCGATCTATCATTGATGGAAATTTAGTTTGGTTCCAGGTCTTTGCTATTGTAAACAGTGCCGCGATGAACATATGTGTGTGTATGTCCTTATAATAGAACAATTTATAATTCTTTGGGTATATACCCAGTAATGGGATTGCTGGGTCAAATGGAATTTCTATTTCTAGGCCTTTGAGGAATCATCACACTGTCTTTCACAATGGTTGCACCAATTTGCACTCCCACCAACAGTGTAAAAGTGTTCCTATTTCTCCACGTCCTCTCCAGCATCTGTTGTCTCCAGATTTTTTAATGATCACCATTCTAACTGGTGTGAGATGGTATCTCAACATGGTTTATTTGCATTTCTCTAATGACCAATGATGATGAGCATTTCTTTATATGTTTGTTTGGCCTCATAGATGTCTTCTTTTGTAAAATGTCTGTTCATATCCTTCGCCCACTTTTGAATGGGTTTGTTTTTTTCTTATAAATCTGTTTTAGTTCTTTGTAGATTCTGGATATTAGCCCTCTGTCAGATGGGTAGATTGCAAAAAATTTTTTCCCATTCTGTTGATTGCCAGTTCACTCTAATGATTGTTTCCTTTGCTGTACAGAAGCTCTGAAGTTTAATTAGATCCCATTTATCTATTTTGGCTTTTGTTGCCATTGCTTTTGGTGTTTTAGCCATGAAGTCCTTGCCTATGCCTATGTCCTGAATGGTTTTGCAGAATAATTTTAGTATTTTTTAGTGGAGACAGGGTTTTGCCAAGTTGATCAGGCTGGTTTCACACTCCCAACCTCAGGTGATCTGCCTGCCTTGGCCTCCCAAAGTGGTGGGATTACAGGTGTGAGCCGCTGTGCCTGGCCACTATGAACATTTTTAACAACATTAAAATTTTCAATCCATGAGCTCCCTATGTGTTTCCGTTCATAGAATGTAGCATCTCTCTTCTAACTATATACTCAAAGGAAAGAAATCATCTCCTCTAAGGATCTCTGCACTCCTGTGTTAATTGCAGCATTACTCACCATAGTCAAGATATAAAAATAACCTAAGTTTCTGTTGATAGATGAAGAGATAAATAAATTATAGGGTATAAATATACAATGGAATATTATTCAGCTTAAAAAAAAGGGCACCTATCACTTGCCAAAATGTGGATGTACCTAGAGGACATTATCCAAAGTAAAAGAAGCCAAATACAAAACAGAAAATATTGCATGATCTCACTTGTATGTGGAATTTAAAAATAAAAAAGGTCAAATATATAATGATAAAGAATAAAACAATGATTACCAGGGGTGAGACAAGAGGAAATTAGAAGATATAGGTTAAACAAGTCTAACATATAACATGAAGACTATAGTTAATAATACTATATTACATTTGAGATTTTTACTAAATGAGTAGATTTTAACTGCTATTAGCACCAAAATGTGTAAGTATATGATATACATTAATTTGCTTCACTATAGTAACTATTTTACTATGTGTATCCTATAACATCATGTCATAGCTTAAATATATACAATCAAACTTATTTTAAAAAGAGAGAAATACAAACTTTGTTAAAACATCTGTGATTAAACACAGAGAACTGTACAATCAAGGACTGAATCCTAAACTATAAATTTAGTTAAAATAATAATATATCAATATTGCCTCATTGGTTTTAACAAGCATCGGCACTAATACAACTGCAAGATATAAAAAAGGGTGTATATGGGAACTCTCTACACTCTCTGCTCAATTTTCTATAAACCTAAAACTGTTTTAGAAATATATTAACTAAACACACACACACGTAATTGTCAATCTAACAGTTTTAATTGAAGATGTGTTCAGTATAGACTATTTCCAAGTAAGTCACTAAAAATAAGCTGAGAGAGTGTGCTACATCTATTCCAGGAATTTAGAATTCATCAAAATGCATGTGATACTGATAATATGTTTGTATCCCAGCACTAGGTCAATTTTCCTCTTAGTAACTTTTTTGTAGTGACTTTATGTTTAAAAGAGCAACTGAATCATACTTATGAAAAAATCACAATGTAGAGCCAAGTGTTCTTTGAAACAAAGGCTTGTTATTGAGTTACACACTGACACCGAATAGTTTTTATCTCTTTCAAATTTTTGCACTACAATATAGGGCATTTAAATCAGTTTTATTTTTTCCCGTTTGTTAGTATTTTTTTTTAGAAAGAAAAAGAGAGAAAAGAAGAAAGAAAGAAAGAGTGAAAGAAAGAAAGAAAAAAGAATGAAAGAGAGAAAGAAAGAGGAAGAGAAAGAGGGAGAGAGAAAGGGATTCTTGTTCTATTGCCCAGGCTAGAATGCAGTCTAAAAATGGGTATTAAAAACCTCTTTTATGCCAATAATGGTGCTTAACAATGGAGACAGGAAGGAATAAGGGATGAAAATAACAAACAAGCAGCCAACCAATATTTTATTTAAACTTGTGAAATGCTATGCAATTGCTGAGGAGTGATTTACTTCCAATTATGTGGTCACTTTTAAAATAGGTGTAATGTGATACTGAG
>CAUYLG010006847.1:0-20147 GCA_963573385.1 Cacajao melanocephalus | reverse complement strand
ATTAGAGAAATGCAAATCAAAACCACATTGAGATACCATCTCATGCCAGTTAGAATGGTGATCATTAAAAAATCTGGAGACAACAGATGCTGGAGAGGATGTGGAGAAAGAGGAACACTTTTACACTGTTGGTGGGAGTGTAAATTAGCTCAACCATTGTGGAAGACAGTGTGGCAATTCCTCAAGGATCTAGAAATAGAAATTCCATTTGACCCGGCAATCCCATTACTAGGTATATACCCAAAGGATTATAAATCGTTCTATTATAAAGACACATGCAGCACTGTTTACAATAGCAAAGACCTGGAACCAATCCAAATGCCCATCAATGATAGACTGGACAAGGAAAATGTGGCACATATACACCATAGAATACTATAAAGCCATAAAAAACAGTGAGTCCATGTCCTTTATAGGGACATAGATGAATCTGGAAACCATCATTCTCAGCAAACTGACACAAGAACAGAAAATCAAACACCACATGTTCTCACTCATAGGCAGGTGTTGAACAATGAAAACACATGGACACAGAGAGGGGAGCATCACATACTGGGGTCTGTTGGGGGGGCTAGGGGAAGGACAGTGGGGGTTGGGGATGTTGGAGAGGGATAACATGGGGAGAAATGCCAGATATACGTGACGGGGGGATGGAGGCAGCAAAGCACCTTGCCACGTATGTACCTATGCAACAACCCTGCATGATCTGCACATGTACCACAGAACCTAAAGTACAATAAAAATAAAAAAGAAGAGGTCTGGCTCTGTCACTTACTAATGAAGTGGTCTTGGGCAATTAAGTATTTCAAGTTTTCTGATGTGTGTGTGTGTGTATGTTTCATTTGGAAAAGGAACATAAAATAGTGTTGGCCTTATAGGATTATTTTGAGCATTGAGATCATTTAGTTTTATTTAATACGTGAAAGTATTCAGTATCACCAATGGAACCCAAAAAGCCCTCCAAAAGTCTTGGTTTACATTTTTGCTACTAATCTGAGGTGAGAATTATTTTAAATAATGTGCTATTTTACTGATAAATGTGAAAATAAAATCTCTAAGTGATGTCAAAACTTCTCTCAGGAACTTACCCCTTAGGGCCAGTGCTACCTCTGTATACATGTTTCCTTAACCACACGTTTTCCCACTGTGAGAATTTTAGAAGCCCAGTCTATAAAGGTGTGGATAGCAGAATGAACCCTTAAAAGCTCATGGTTTCCAGCTCCTATTTTCACTCCCTGTTCCCTGGGTTTTTATGACATGACTCCCCTAGCTAGATTTTCATCTCTGGACCTTTGTTTTTCTCCTTTCTCTACACTCATCTTTCTCTGCCCATACACTATACAGTGGTGTATAGTGCATCCTCTTCTTGGCCCTCAACTTACTTAAATCTCTCTAGATGATGGACCTCTTTTGTGATTTAAGTTACCACCAGTACATGCCGAGGAGTCCTGACCCTATGTCACCTGCTTGATCTCACTCCTTAGCTTCAGCCTCTTACGTACCCACCTCCCTGCTGGGCTCCTCTAATTGAATGCTTCATTTGCGTCTCACATTGCCTCTGTCTCCAGGCAACTCTTTATTCCCCAGCACTTCTTCTCTCCCATTGTCCATTGTCTTCTGACTCATGTAGTGGAAGCCTCAGGAGGCTGGTACCCAGGTCAGAAATCTGGGTGTCATCTCTATCCATCCTTCTCCTTCCCCTGCCATTTGCAATCAGTCAGAAAGTCTCATTAATTCTGCCCTCCAATTATTTCTGCAATTCATCCCGCCTCATGATTCCTACTACAGCTACCCAGAATTGGTAGATGTGCCTCCTAATGGGTCTTTCGAGCAACGTCCCTCCACCCCCACCCAGCTCCCCACTCTATCCTTTTTCTACTCTGAAACCAGAATGATCTTTCCAGAATGGAATCTCCTCATATCACTGCCCCTATGTCAGTCCTCAAGATAACTTCTGATGCCTAAAGGAGTTGTCCTCTCATCAGTGCTGCCAAGAGCCTAGAATTCCAGAAGGGAATGTTATAGGCTATGCCTCACCCTAGCACCAAGTGTTGACCAGATCTGCATAGCAGGAACCTGTTTAATTTTTTTAAACCTTCATGTTTTAAAAACATATTCGATTCTGTACTTCAGAACTGGTGTTTTGGAAAACTCTAAACTATAGAACAGAGTGCAAGGTTTCAGGCAGGATGTAGATGGCCCTGGGCATCATGCTTGTCCTCTGTCCCTGCAGCCTTACGTCTTGTCAATCACTGCTTCATAGTTTGTGCTGTAAGAGAACAATCATGGTAAATGATGAGTCCACCTGGTCCCTGACCTGTGTCAGCCAGCATGCTGGGCAAGTGGCTGCCCTACAAAAATCCACACAGATCAGTGTTGACTCGGGAGCTCCTGAGCCTGACACATGAGGTCAAACCTGAATTGGCAATCTTGTGCAATTAATCTCTCCAGGCTTCCATTTCCTCTGTTGTAAAGCAGGATGATAATAATAAATCCTACCTCCTAGGTTCTTGTGAGGCTTACATGAGATTTTATATATAAAGCACTTAGAACAGCTCTTGACACATAATGACTTATGTGTACAATCAGCTAATATTAACAATCAGCAGACAGATGATTGTCACAAAAGAGGCAGGAAATATGCATTTAGAATGCACACAGCTACCTGGAAGCACCTCCTCACGGCTTCTGCCCTCCCCATACTGACTCCCTCCCTGGGCACTCAGCCCCTGAAAGCAGCAGACCTGCAAAAGGGTCCAGCCTTCACGGGGCACCCCTGTCCCTCTCCCTAGAGTCTCGATACTTTGCCCTAACCCTGTCCTTGGAAGTCCATGCTCAAACTGTGCTCAACTGCCCCAAGCCACCTCTTCCCCAAAGTACCCAGCTCCTCAGAAGACCAGATGTGAAGCCCCCCACAACCTGGTTACTCTGCTCTGGGATCACTTTGGTTGGGGGGGGTCAATGTTTGGCAAATAAACAAGCTCTGATACTTCGTCAGCATCAGCAGAGAGAGACATGGAACAGTGGAGGCGGAGAGCTCCCCAATAATCTCCACCTGTTCCCTTCATTAATAAGGACAGTGACATGGTCTCAATCTACTCTCACATGCAGTGCAAAACCAGCTTTAAGATTAGACTTTTAGCTTCCAACTTTTAGATGGTAGCCCCTTAGTAAATATTTAAAAACTACAAGGTGTATTAGTGGATGCTAAAGTCAATTTAGTGGGTACTTTCCAAATGTTTTAAAACAAAAAAAGTATAGAATGGAATAAAATGGAATGAGTGCATTGTATATAGTGAGTATTGTATAATATATTTGGTTCTGTTTTGTGACTCTTGTGTGCATGTGTGCATACTGGAGTACAATGCAAACTGTATTTTTTACGGCAGTTCATGGTACAAGGCAGTTTATAAAACACTATCTTAAGTGTTTCTTGTATTAAAAGATGTTGGCGCCCCACTGACTGGAATTTTCCACAGTCTTTCTTCTCTTTCTAAGATAGGAAGCCCTTCACAAAAAAATAAAATAAAAGGACTCCCTGACATGTTTCCTCAGGAGGACGCTTCAGTGGCAACATCCTTAGGACCATAGAGAGCAACCGTGTTCATAGCTTCTACCTGAGGATTAAATGCATCTGTCCTCATAGAATAGAGCCATGTGTGTTCTGCAGATGACTTGGCTAGACAAGGGCAGGAGTCCTTGACTCCAGAGAGAGCTTTAGTAACAGAGAATGGCAGAGGAAAGACTTTCTGGTGTAACTTGGGAAATTGTAAAATCCACTTCCTGTTGGTGACATATTTACATGTTAGGGACTTGAAAAATATTTGATGAGTGCATTGACTTTTCTTCTGCTTCCCTCTGAATACACACCACCCCTCTGCACTTACCCACAAACCCACCCTCATGAAATCTTATCCTTGCTCCCTTCAAATACTTGTTTCTTCTAGACCAATTATTTTCATAGCATTTTCAGTAGCAGACCCTGTGTTTCAAAGGAAATCTTTAACAAAACCCCAACATGTCATAAAACAGATAAAAGCAACACATGGGTTCCCTGAACATTTAAATCTCCATTTTTGGATGGGGGGAAAAACTGTTACGGTTTTTGTTTGATTTTGTTTGTGTGTTTTTTGAAGAACCTCTGAAGCCTATCTTCAGAGATTGGTTTGAAAAATGAGTATCTGGGAAACTCTGGTAAGCTAGTTAATGTCTATCCTGAGCAGTTCTGAAGCCAGAGTGTGGTCCTGTTGGAAATGTGGTTCCCTGAAAGCGTACAGTCCTCTCCTTTCATTATTATTTGCACTTCTTCTAGCTGTACAACACTGAGCAAGCCATGCTGCTTCTTGGGGATCTAGTTCTTCATTTATGAATTTTCAGGATTAGATTGCAAGATCCTGGACTTCTTTTAGGCTCCATATATCATAGAACTGATAAGGGCATATATGTAACATCAAGATGCTGATAGTCATCATAAAGCCATGGTTCGGGATGGTAGATTTAATCACTGCCACAGTCTTTCCCAGTTTTTGATTTTAGGATCCACTCAAAGAGGCTCCATGTGTCTCTCAAGCAATTTTTATAATACTTAACTATCCAAACCACGGAGAAACACATTTTAACACGTCTCATCGAGTTCTTGTAATAAAGACATAACTATAATAATTTTTTTAACACTTGGCAATCAACGAATACTTTGTTGATTTTTCTTTGATGCTCACAATAATCCTGTTTTTGTTTTATAAACGAGAAGGTGGATGCAGGAAGAGTGGCTGACTTGCTGAAGTCATTCAGCAAGAGGAAGGCTGAAGCCAAGGTGGGGTTGTCAGGTAGGGTTGTCATGCGGGACCAGTTGTGAAAACCCAACAGCAGGTCACAGAGTTTCCATTTTATTGAGTCAGCAGCCCAATACCTGAAAGAGACAAGTTACCTGATCAAAGTGGAGAGAGATTCAAATTAGGCAGGCCAGGTGAGGGGCCCCTCGAGACCCCAGAGAGGTCTGATGGCAGCTGCCCCGAGATGGTGGCGGCCAGGTGGAAAGAGGGAGTATTTCACTCTTATCTTTCTGGGAATCCTGAATCCTGCAACCAAAACCTCTTTCTTTAGTTTGCCCTATGAAGAAATGCAGACTAGCCCCAAACTTAAAACCAGCTTCCCTCTGCATGTTATGTTCAGAGGCAGAAAGAAAAGCCTTCTCACCTCCTATTTCTTCATGAAACCTTTCTCTTGGGGTTCCCTTTCCAACCTTGGAGTGGTTCTCATGAGTATTAAATACATCAGCATGTCTCTCATTCCCTGCCTCAGGCTGGAAACTGGAATCCAAGAAGCACAAGAAGGTTTAGGTCAGTTTTATGAAGCTGCCAAATCTGATGGGCTAAATCCTCATTCTATTTATTTTATGGATTTCAAAGGTTCATATTCACTTAACTGTGAAGACAGAACTATTTCCAAGTTATTTGATAGGACAAAAACTGCACTGTGGGCAGCAGACTTTGCCCTAAACCTGAAAAACAACTAAGGAGTAAAATGATCCTGTATTTCTTAGGGTACTCCAGCAATGAAGCAGCAGATAAGGGGTGGGATCTGACCTATGGTGGCAGAGCTGAAGGCATGAAAGACAGATACACAGGTCCCCCAAAACACACTTGAAGCTGGTGTATTAACTTCACACATTGTTCACCATGCAGAGCCATTCTCACTTTCTTGGTGCTGCTGCAACAGGGGTAAGTTTCATTGACCACACCATCAGACATCTTGGATATGTTGGATGTTGATGATGTTCACCCTGCACCAGGGTCTGGAAATACCTAGGCAATGGAGGGGCATGCAAGATCAAGCTCAGGATAAAGGAGCATTGCAACCATCCCTGGCACAAAGAAGGCTTTGAGGATCAGAAAATATTTAAACTCAAATTTAAAAAGAGGACTTTGCCCATTGGTCATGTCAGAGAGGATATTCCATGTCAAAGAATGAAATTTGAGCATGGGCAGAAATACAAGGGAGTCTGGCATGTTTTGTAAATCCAAGTGGTTTAATAATCTTGAGTCTTCCACTTGCAAGGGTTGGGGAGGAAACACAATGGGGCACCTAAGCTGCAGAAGGTTAAGGAGAGCATCCACAGAGGACAGTTGTTTGGCCTGGGATTTCAGAGCCTAAGCACAGGGAGGAAGGCACCTGCACAACAGAGAGGGTAGGGATGGTGTGGGGCACATATGATTAGAAGATATGTAGAGGATTGAGCCAAAAAGTAATGGTATTAAAGAAAATAAGACATAGGTTTTTCACTATCAGAGAAGGGAGTGACAAATATAAGAAAGAGAAAACCAGAATAAACCCTATGGTGCTGGATTAAAATTGGAGTTATCATTGAGAAACAGAAAGAGAAAGAGAGAAAGGGATGAAGAGAGAGAGAGGGAGGGAAACGTTTTAAGGCAAAACTAATATTAAAATAAATAATAGTTTTACCAGATATTGACAACTTCTACCAGCTGTTTTCCACTGGAAATTTTCTATTAATATATAAAAGTTTATCTGTCCTTTATTCTATTGTCTCCAATTGGTTGTTAAGCCCATCAGTTAATTTTTTACATCAGATGTTATACTCTTTAGTTGTAAAATTTTAATTTAGTTCCTTTTTATAATTTACATTTCTCTGTTATGATTCCACATCTGTTAATTTATTATCACTACATTTTCCTTTACGTACCTGAACATATTTACAAAGCTGTTTTAAAATTCTTGACCCAACATCTGGGTCATCTTAGGATCAGTTTTTATCAGCAATGTGTGCATAGATTGCATTTTCTTGGTTCTATGTCTGTCTGTCTATAAATTTTTATTGTATTCTAGACATTGTGACACTACATTCAGAGTCTGAATTTTGTTGTTTTTCTTCAGAGAATGCCAAGTTTTGTTCTTGCAGGCAGTTAATTTGCTGGAAGATCAGATTGACCCTTAAAGGCTTATTGCTAGGCTTTGCTAGAGCGGTTCTAGAGTACTCCCTACTCTAGGATGAGAGGAACAGTGCTTCTCAGATGTGGTCTTTCTGGGTCTCAGTCGAGGTCTTCTCTTCACTCTGGATGACTGAAACACCTACATTTCTCAGCACTGTGTAACATCAGAGATCTCTGCTCATCTCATAGCTCTCCAGAATCTGTTTTTGCCAAAGGTTGGGTAGTCTTGCCCCAAACATGTATATTTTAATTCCATCCAGTGCCTTAAGGAGACTGATACATAAATTTCTGGAGCTGCTCTTTTATGCAGCTCTGTTCTCTTGGTTATCCTGACACTCTGCAAGTTTTAAACTCTAATCTCTGCCTCTCCAGTTTAGCAAACCTGTTGTGCTCTGCTTGGATTCTGCTTTCCTGGGCCATGATTCAGGAGTAGCCCCAAACAAAAAGTCAGGATGATCACATGCTTCACCTCCCTCAGGAATCCCCCTTAATCCAAGGTTCTGTGCTGAAATATTTCTGAATCAAAACAAATAGGAGTGACTTGCATAGCTAGCTTTGTTATTATAAACATCAAGCCCATTTCTCACTTCCTTCCTGTGGGTTTAGGGAGGAGTTAGGTCAATCCCAAATGGAAACTTTGAAACTGCTTGCAGAGTTGCCCAATGTCTCACAAGGCAATGTGGTAGGTTGGCAGAGCTGATATCTCTCGAATAGGCTGAAAATATCAAAATTAGAACTTTAAAATTTGAGTTTAGTTTACTCTAATTCCACCATATATGTCCCAGGCACTGTCCTAGCTGCTAGAGGTACAAAGGTGAATGAGATGTGGCCCGTGCCCTGAAGGATAGGATCCTGCAAAGAAAAATGGCAAGTGATGTGATGAAGTCTCCAGGGGAACTAGGGTGACAGCACAAAATGGAGATGACCCATCTAGCTTAAAGAGGTCAGCATAGGTGCTAGGAATCTAAAGGAAATGATGAGTGAGTTGAGGTTTCAAGGAAATACACAAGTTGTTCAGGCTGACTGAAGTGGGAAGGGGACATAGCTAGTGAAAAGGCAAAGAAGTTCAAGCCAGGTGACAATTTTAGTTACAGAGAAGACAACCTATACTACGGCTATAGCATATACTGGCTATACTAAAGTAATAGGATTGACAAGCTATAGCAATGGGTACAACACAGGATTATGTCAGGAGATGCAGTCAGAGAAACAAGGCTAGCCAAGATTACAACACAACTTTAGGTCATATTTAGACTAATGAACACAGGATTGTTTTGTGTTTACCTGTAGCTATTGGAGCAAAGACAGTACATAAAGTAGTGGCATTTATGTATGGTTTGAGGTTTCATATCCATTCTCCACTATCCAGACCCCCATCTGAAGTTTCTAGTCCTCTATAAGACCTTTGAGACCACCAAAACTGAAGCAGAGAAGGGAGCCAGGGTGGCAAAGATTTTGAAAACATTTTATTCTGGTTATGGTAATGGAGACAGGCCTTCCTATCACGCCTTTGTAAAGGAAACAGCTCTATCCTTTTCCCTAGGCTTTTTTCTTTCCTGAAGAAAATTATGGCCAACCATGAATTCTAACTATCTGACTCAGGGCAGTCAATTCACAGGCTCATTTTGCATTTACGAGCAGGTGTCTTTAGGTTGGGCTCTCTGGGAAATAGACCCTGAGATGAAAATATCTATGCAGAAAGTTTAGCATGGTGTGTTGTCGGGATCAGCAACATAAGGAATAAAAGAAGCAGAACTGAGCAGAGGGAGAGGTTAATTTGCCATACAGTTAAAACAGAGGCATCAGCTGATTCCATAGGGAGTACAGAAGTTGACAAGGCCCTTCAAAGACCTTTCATACTTAGGCTAAGGGCCAGGCCTCTGTTCCCCATCTCAATCAGTCATTAGATGCATTTTCTCCCAGGGAAAAGAAAAAATCCCCCAGCGTGATCCAGCTGTGAGCTGTCAGCTGACAACCCTTCCTCTGGGACATGTGGGTGCTGCCTCACTGCTTCCACTGCAGATAACCTGCTCTGGAAAGTTCTGCTCATGGGAGAAATGATAATTAGCCAGACTATTCAGACTCCAGAAATGAGCAGTAACATATGGTGAGGCTCAGCCAGGTGCTATAAACAACTTGTTTGATAGAAAGCAGGAACCCAGAGAAACAGAATGTGTGAGGAGCACGTTTATCCCCTGAGAGATGGTGGAAAAGACTGGGAATGTTTACTGGTGGCAGGGGTAGAGAAGACTGTGGAGGGACATGAGGCCCACCTGTAAATAGTTGAAGGGCTGGCAAGTGGAAGCAGTCTCTGATATGTTCCTCAGTACCCCAAGGGGTTGCATTTTAGTTGGAGAGCATCCCAACGGTCAGGGCTGTAAGTTCTCACCTCACCTACCAAAAGGGCTGCTGCTGACATAACACAGGCCTTTGGTGGGAGGTGGAGCTGAAGGCGTTGTCAGGACCTGAGTCCTGTTCCCCTAACAGCAGGCAGCTTCCTTGATGTAGGCTGCATCTGAAAGGTTATTTTCCTCCTCTTTGGGCCCGTTCAAAAATTGTAGGCATTATTATAGCTCAGGCAGTGATTCTCAAACTTGGCTGCATATGAAAAGCTCTGGGAAGTTTAAAAATAGAGCGCTCATCTCCAGAGAAGTTAAATCATAATCTCTCAAGATAGCAATGGGTCATTTTTATTTCTTAAGTGCTCCCCAGATAAATCAGATATGTAAACAAAGTTGAAAACCCTATGTCTGCTCTACTAGAGTGTCATTTGACCGAGAGGAAATGAGAAGGGTCATTCAAAGGATAAATGGAAAAGATTTCTGTTGCATAATGAGATCAATAGGAAATGATTAATCCCAATGGAGTTAGCCGTGGTAAAACATAGCAAGCAAATTGATCGCTGCAAGCAAGATCTGTGGCCCTAATGCTGACTGCATTGGATCAGAGGAAGTGAAGCTTTGTTTGGCGATGTGAGCCAGTGCTCTGTTTTAGTGAAATATATGGCTTGAAGGGAATAGAGTTTCTTTAAACTTTCTCATGTAACAGGGACTGTTCTTCTCATAGACAGCCCTTAAGCCCCCCAGGGCTCTAATATACTATTAGGTTGTTTCAGGAGCAAAGTAAGTAAATAAATAAATAATATGTATTGAAGAAAATATGGAGATATATAAAGGTGTATATATAGAAAATATAAAGTATAAAGAAAAAACACAAAACTTTTTTTTTGCATTCCATTATCCAGAATCAGTCATTTTTATAATTTTGCCATAATATATACAGGTAACATGTACACTCATTGTGTGTATGTGTACACACACATGTACATATATGCATGTATGTATTTATCTGTAACTCAGACACTATACTACTAAGCAGTGTAGTACAATCAGAAATAATGATAATTTTGAAATCTCAAAACAGTTTGAAAGACTATCTCACCTAGGATGACAATAACAGTTCCTACCCCAAGAGGTTGTTGTTTATTAACATTAGTTAATATGTGGTAAAATGCTTAAGACAGGGCCTGGTCTGTACTCAGGCCTCAATACATATTAGAAAGAGAAAAGAGAAAGAAAGAGATAAGGGAATTTGCTCATATTGAAAGAGGTTAAAAGAAGGTGAGGACTCCAAGTCAGGTTTGCTAACCTCAGCACCACTGGCATGCTGGGCTGGAAAATTCTCTGCTGTGGCGGGCTGTCGTGCAATTTATAGGATGTTTAACAGCATCTTCAGCCTCTACAATTCAAGGCCAGCAGCCTCCTCTCCTGTAAGGCATCACAGTCAAAAATGTCTTGAGACATTGCCCTGGGGGGCAGAATTGCCTCCAGTTGAAAAATATTGACCCAGATCCATCATGTTCTAATTCCCGTTCTTTTATGAAAAAAACTACCTTTTAATCAAATGCATGTGTAAAATATCACAATTGGGATCTGTGCACCATTTGTATTCTGCATTTTCACTTAATGTCACATCATGCTTTTGCTCTTCATCATTAAACATTCATTATACATGTCATTTTTAGCGGCTGCATTATAACCCAGCCTTTCAATGTACTGTCATTTTAATGACACAATATTTTTAGATAGGTTGTTTCCATTTTGTGTTCTTACCAAAAACGTCATCCTCAAAATGCATACTTACACATGTCAACATGAGTCTTTGTCTACATTTCTACTTCTTTTCACTGGGTAAATTTCTAGAAGTGAAATTACGGAAACAAAAGTAATCAAGATTCTGAAGAGTCTTGACAAATATTACCACATTGATTTCCAAAACAGCCGTCCAAGTCAACGCTCCTGCCAGCAGTCATGTTGGTATTTGGAATGCACTAGATATGGGGATTGACATGGTTTTGATTTGAACTCACTGAAAGGGTCTTTCAATCTAGACTTCACAAAAGTCAAAAATAAAAATGTAAAAATAAAAGACAACACGTGCCATGTGGCGAGTGTTACTGATCACATCACAGGTAATGTAACTGTGCATAACTTCAGTAGACTTCGTAGCAAAGGAGATGGTTCTGGCATGAATTCTATTGCTGTTCACTAAGGAACTGAGGGAAACCTTGAATAGTCTAGTGAGGAAAATGTATCTCTCATTTCTAGAGAGTTACCAGCCTTGCTGGGAGCCACATAGAGAAGGTTGGAATTGAAATACAAGGCTGGTGGTCCGGCTCAGAGCCGTGATGGATATCTGATTTCCATCCCACTTAAAAGTGATGTCCAAATCTTCTATAAGAGGAATTATGAAAAAATTTGTAGTATTCTAGAATTCTTACAGAAGGCAGAAATCTTCTGCCTCACTTCTCTATTTGGGGAGGGGGAACTTTCAGAACAGAAGAGGAACTGAGATCTACTTACAGGCGGCCATGAAAGCTTGAGTCAACTATAGAAATTTCCAAGTCCAGATATCAGGTTTGCACCTGGAGGATGAATTCCAGCATCTGTAAAGACTGGTCTGGTATAAGTGCTTTACAACCGTTGGACACCAGGCCTCTCCCGCTTATTCTTCACATTCTATGTGAGGCCACGTAGGCTTCTTGGACAGTGTTTTTAATCAAGTGTGGGATAAATGAGCTAACAACGAAGAATGACTCAACCCAATGGGCAATTGGCACAACCCAAAAGAGCTGAACATATACATTTTGGATGGTCATTTGATAAGTAATTCCATTTCACAGACATTCATTAGTGTTAGTTTAATGTCTGTTGTAGGAACTATAGGGGATTAACACAACACTGTCCCCATCCTCTAAGAGTTGAGAAGATTTTTTTAAACACACAATTATCTAGAATGTTAAGCATAAAGCTAAAAATAAGTCTGTTATAAACAGAGTGTCCAGGGACTTCATTGCAAGGACACAAGGATTGCAGAGCACTTAGCATGTGCCACGCAATGTTATGAGGGCTTCACGCTGAGTCAGTGCATCTCACTCTCACAATGCCATTCTGAAACTGATGCTGTCATAGACAACTTGACCAAGATCCCACAGCTGGTAAATAGAAGAGTTGAGGGATGAGCCTGTTAGCTGGATCCAGCACAAGGGCTATGCTGTGTGTGCCGCTTCTTGTTTGCTGGGGGTTTAGGAAGCGCCTCATACAAGTAAACACAATGGAGCATTCAGAGGTTAAAAACTGAAGGACAGATCTCCCGGATAGATGGACTTGGGAGTTAAGCAAGATAATTGGTGCGTAACCAAGTAGGTAATAGGGGAGTCAATAAATATTTTTGAGCAAGGGAATCACATGATTAAAACTGAACTTTAACACAATGAATCTGGGAGGAAGAAGTGGGAAAAAGGAGACACTGAAAGTAGGTGGTAGGGAGATAGGTATGATGGAACAGCCAGGGTAAGGGTCTTTGGTGTGTGGCAGTATTGGGATGATGGGAGAGTGGCTGTGAGATAAACACCAGGCTTGAATGAGCGTGGCGTTTTGTTGTGATAGCCCACTTTGATGTATTTAATCTCTCAGAATATATATATGTATCACAAATGATCCTGGCACACACTAGCTACTCAGTAAAAACATGATATTCTGAGAGGAGAAATGAATGTCATGCCTCCAGGTTATCTTATGTCTGCAATAGGATATTGTTTAATGCCTCTGTGTGTGTGTGCTCATGGGGTGTGGTACGTGTGTGTGCTTGTGGTGTGTGTTTGTGTTTATGTGGTGTAAGGGCTGGAATTTTGCCCCGAGCTCCATGTACACCACTTTTTTGCCCATAGACACTGGCTTCCATCTAAAACCATGGTCAAATTCAGTCTTTGAAGTACAGAGGTTCAAAGCCTGAATAAATGTTAACATAGCAAGAGTCTGCAGGACATGGGTGTCTCTGAGCAGCAACACTCAACCCCTCCTAGTCGTCAGAAAGTCTGTAGCCCTAGAGGGACTTCTTGATGCAGAAGTGAAACCCAAATTGCAGCTAAAAAAAAAAAAAGCAACACAATACGATGCCTCCGTGCTAGTGAGCCCTGCGTGTGCTGTAGAAGGAAAGGGGAAGCCAGGAACCCTCCGGCATCCCGCGCCCATTCTGCCTGTTTATGGCAGTTGTTCCAGCCCCATCTCAGTGAACAGGAGCTGGATAACGATTTGTGCCCAGGAATGTTAGAAAGAGTGACTTTGACTTCAGATGGATCAGAGCTTCCATCCCAGTTCTGCCTCTGACAAGCCACCAACTCTTGGGCAATGTATTTAATTCCCCTCTCCTTTGGTTTCTTTCTCCTTTCTTTTTTCCTTTCATTTCCTTTCTTTTTCCTCCCTTTCTATTTATTTTTCTTTCTTTCCCTTCTTTCTTTCTTAAGACAGTCTCACTGTTGCCCAGGCTGGAGTACAGTGTCACAATCATAACTCACTGCAGCCTCCACCTCCTGGACTTGAGCAACCCTCCTGCCCCAGCATCCCAAGTAGCTGGGACTACCACAACCAGCTATTTTTTTTTTTTTTTGAAGAGACAGGTCTTGCCATGTTTCCTAAGCTAGTCTTGTACTCCTGAACTCAAGCAGTCCTCCTGTCTCAGCCTCCTGAGTAGCTGGGTCTACGGGCAGGAGCAACTGTGCCTGGCTGCTTGTTTTTCTTATTTGCTAACTCAGGATGACTTTAGCTTCCAGGCTTGTGCAACTGCAGGACCAGCACCTGGGAGTAAGAGCCTCCTTCAGTCATGCACCCTGGGTGCCTCACATACCTCACCTTAGCCCCCAGCCTGGTGAGAAGCTGTGAAAGAACCTGGCATGTGAGGAATCACCGCAGGTGTTTCCATGTGGCTGGAATGAAGGAGGTGCGTGTGTGGGGGACACACTGACAGGAGAGGATGTGGTGCTGACACCAGATTCTGATGGCTCCAACCCCAAGACAAGAGTGCCAGGAGATGCCCTTCAGCACCTCACAGCTGGGAAGCCCAAAGGGTAGATTACAGGCAGCCCCTGAAGACACTTTTCAGAGAGAAGCCTCAGAGCATCAAAGTGAAAATGTTAGTATTCAAAGTCATCAGGGAAAAGGACAGGTTAGCTACAAAGGGATGGCAATTATAAGTTCAGTAGACCTTTCGTCCCCAACCACAGATGTCAGGAAAGGTGATCTATCATGCAGAAAGTGCTGAGAAGAAATAACTGAAAAATCCAGTATGAACAATAAATAGCAGGCATCCATTTCTGAGCACTTGTATGGTAGCCTAGAGCTCTGTACTCAGCATCATGATAATTTAATGATGAGCATTAAACAAAGAGGTGTAGGAATACAAAAAATTCATTACTCATTGGCCCTTACTGAGAAAACAAAATCAGCAAGAGGATGGATAGGGATGGAGAAAATACAGGTGATCACAGAAAGTAGTAAAATGTAGTGGAAAGTATATTTAACAATTGATTTCAAGAAATTAATGATGATTGCTATTGTGTGTTTTACAGGTGGTGAAATTAAAATTAAGAACAAAGAAGATACTGGGATGTTTAATAAGTAAAGTGTCTGAGATAATATGTGCCTTATGAGAACGGTTGAGATAAAGAATAAATGTAGAAGTTGTTAGAAAAATAATTGGTTGACTGTGAATATTGGAAATAAAGTTTAACAGCAGAAAGAATGGAAATTGTCATCATCTTGCAGTGACTGTAAGTATCCGGCACCTTCCTGTGAGGGGCCCTCTTCTAGGCATTGATGATACAGAGATGAGCAAGACAGGAAAGTCCTTTTTTCATGGATTTGTTAATGTAAATTGTAATGTATTCCTAGAGTAACCTTGGTTATTTATGACAATGCTGAGACCCACTTCCGTTTTTTGTCTTTTTCTAGAAAGAGGTGGTGCATATAAACTGTAGATAGGGTGTTATATGGGGAAGGACTTGCCTTTGGAATATGAGTTAGTTCATTCTTGCATTACTATAAAAAAATTCTGAGGCTGGAAAATTTTTTCATCTCCACCAAAAAAAAAAAAAAAAAAAAAAACAAAATTAGCAGATTATGGTAGTTGCAGCTATATAGGAGGCTGAGGCAGAAAGATTGCTTAAACCCAGGAGGTGGAAGCTACAGTGACTTATGATTGTGCCATTGTACTGCAGCCTGGGCAACAGGGAGACTCGGTCAAAAGAAAGAAAGGAGGTATTTATAAAGAAAAGAGATGTTACTGGCTCACAGTTCTGCCGGCTGTGCAGAAAAGCATGACTCTGGCATCTGCTGGCTTCTGAGGAGGCCTCACAGAGCTTTTACTCCTGACAGAAGGTGGAGCAGGAGCAGGCATGTTACATGGTGAAAGCAGGAGTGAGAGAGAGAGAGAGAGAGAGCTGTGGGAATAGGGGAGTGTCACACTTTACAACAACCAGATCTTGTGAGAATTCACTCATTACTGCAAGGACAGCACCAAGTCACGAGGGGTCTGCCCCATGACTCAGACACCTCTCACCAGGCCCCGGCTGCAACACTGGGGATTACATCTGAACGTGAGATGTGGGCAGGGACAAATATGCAGACTTTATTAGGGTACTTCCCTGACAGTCACGGAAAAAGAAAGTCTTCTTGATGATAACCCTGATTCCTCTGTCTTTAAAAATGAGCATATTCGATATATGACATATGTCTTCGTCCCATGGGTTTAGCACGAAGAGTTGCAAACAGCTGGGCATTAGCACTCAGGCATCATGAGCACTGGAAGCTAAGACATGCCTTGGGCTGGGCAGGGGTGGTGCAGTGGTCCTGGAGAAAACCAAAGCACAGAGGGGGCTCCGGCAGGCAGATGTGGACTCAGGCCCCATCCTCTTGTCTTGACCTTGAGTAAGTCAGTTACCTTCTCTGTGTCTTAGTTTCCTGATCTGTACAGTCACCACTTCATGAGATTGCTACGAAAATGATGACGGATGTGTTCATGTCTTTGTAGGGGCTCTCCACTGATTAATAAGAGTGTCCAAATGCTGATTAGAACCCCTCAAACTTTTCTTATTTCTTGAAACATGGCTTAAGGTCTTTGAAGCCTTTTTTTTTCTTGAGATGGAGTCTTGCTCCGTTGCCAGGCTGGAGGGCAGTTTTCAAGTGATTCTCCTGCCTCCCCCACCTGAGTAGCTGGGACTACAGGCATGCACCACCACGCCCAGCTGATTTTTGTGTTTTTAGTAGAGATAGGGTTTCAACATGTTGGCCAGGATGGTTTCTATCTCTTGACCTCGTGATCCACCTGCCTTAGCCCCTCAAAGTGCTGGGATTACAGGCATGAGCCACTGTGCCTAGCCTGAAGGCATTTACTGGTTCTTATTCATGTTTCCCAAGTATTGTTCTAGGAACACAGTCAATTATTAACACATATTTTTAATTGAACTACAGTAAATGGAATGAAATTGGATTGATTTGACAAGGATGCAAACTAAACATGATACAATTAAAGAACAATAGGAGACATCATCTCATTAAGGGCTTTTCCCAGCTTTTATAGAATTACAGAAATTCTCAGAGAAGAGGGAGATGAAAGTGGACTGAACAGACAGTTATTGGGGACAAGCAGTTCCTGAATAAACACTTTGTACCTGACACCATGCCAGCCCTTCTCCCAAACACCATCTCATTAACTCCTAACAACACGGGGGGAAAAAAAGTATTATTGCTTTCATTTTATAAATGAAAATCCAGGGGTCCAGAAAAGCCAAGTCAGCTGCCCAAGGTGAGCTGAGGAAAGTGGCAAGATCAGAGTCAAAAGCGAGCTTCTCTGCTGCCGCAGCCCCTTCTCTGCTTTCTTATTCAGCCCCAGGCTGGGGGCTGGGGGTAGCTCTTCTGCTTGCTTCTATGTGATTCTCTTTTGTTTTTTTGTGTCACATTGGCTAAGCTGTACTTGCCATGCCTATTTTCAATTATAACCTGCAAGCCTGTGCTTTGAAGAAATAATTTATTTTCCCAGTCAGACCAAATAGAAAACACAACTTTGTGTTTAAATACTAATTAACCTTTTCACATCTCCCTTTCTCTCTCTCCTCTCATTCCTCTGAAGCAAAAGCATGTAACATGTAGGACAATTCTTGCCACTTTTTTCCTGGACTCTTATCAGTTGGAGCTCAGTAGCGTATGGCTGTGAGGACTTCTGTACTTGAAGTCAAGCTCCTTTAGACACAGAAGACCACTATGCACCCGGCCACCAATGTGTTTGTTTCTCTACATTGAGAATTCTAAGCTCCCTTTACTGCAGAGTTTGCAGGGCCCATTCCAAGGATGGCTCTATTGGATTTGCATTGATGTCATTCTCATCGGCCATATATTACTTACCCCTGTCTGAAATGTCTAGTAGTTTAAAAGACTTGGGCTTTGAAGGCAAACAGCTTGCCCATCTAAATGAACTTCATGCATCCATATAAAGCAGCTTACAAATTATTTCATTAGCATCTCCATGTCAGCATTTTAATTTTCTAATAATGCCGTCCATCTCCCACTCAGCTGCAGTGTGTCTGTTTTCACAGCCATCTCCTCTCGTCCTGCATCTAAATCCTTGCATTGACCACTTAGTTTTGGGGTAGTGGTATCATCTTTGACTTCAAAACCTCTTAAGAATGCAACCATCTGCACTTCACTCCAATATGAGCACTCCATTCAGAAAACACCCCTTTATTCTCAGTACCATTTTTTCGATGGAACCAAATGACATGTTTAATTTTGGGTATGTTAAACCTACAATGCTTAAGAGGATACAGTTGCATTGGTTGGTTCAAAGCTCCAGAAAGAAAGTGAAGAAGACTAGAAGACAGTGTTGACATGGAAGGCAGGAAAAGGTAAGAACTTTCTTTCTTTTTTTTTTTTTTTTTTTTTTTTTGAGATCGAGTTTCACTGACATTGTCCAGGCTGGAGTGCAATGGCACAATCTCAGCTCACTGCAACCTCTGCCTCCCAAGTTCAAGAGATTCTCCTGCTTCAGCCTCCCGAGTAGCTAGGATTACAGGCATGCACCACCATACCAGGCTCATTTTGTATTTTTAGTAGAGACAGGGTTTCTCCATGTTGGTCAGGCTGGGCTGGAACTCCCGACCCTAGGTAATCTGCCAGCCTCAGCCTCCCAAAGTGCTAGGACTGCAGGCATGAGACACCGTGCCCAGCCAAAAGTAAGGACATTCTAAAAGAAAGGAATGGTAAATGGAACTGGATACCACAGAGAACTCTGATAGAATAACAAAGGGATGTGTTGATTATGTTTTGCAACAAAGCGGTCAGTGGTTTCCCTTGTTACAGGGGTTCCCAACCCCCAGGCTGCAGACCAGTACTGGTCCATGGACTGCTAGGAACTGGGTCATACAGGAGGCCATGAGTGACAGGCAAGTAAGTATTACTCCCAAGCTCCCAAACTCTGCCTCCTGTCAGATTAGTGGTGGCATTAGAGTCTCATAGGAGCACGGACCTATGCTGGTGGTGCTGCAGCATGAGGGCAGAGATCACCCACATAGAAGGTATGAGGTCAATATTTTTGAATGCATGAATATGTAATGGTTTCATGTAACATGACAGTGAGATGGAGCCGGATGTTCATTTTTGCTATCTTACTGGTTCCAGCTGTCTTTCTCTTGCCTTTTTTCCTTCTTCCCTGGCCCAGCCTAGACTGAAATGGTCCAACTCAAGTCTTTCTACCAGTCCATTCTCCAAAACTCCCAAGGGAAGGACGATGTCTATGTGTGAATGTGTGTGTGCACATGTGTGTGTAGGGGGACCAGAAGACAGTTAGAAGTTCAAGTATCCATCAAGAAACATCTACCAAACATGTCTTTGCCCTCATATTAAAGGTTAATAACTAAGTAATAAAAATTAAAAACTACAGTAGCAACAACCACAGAGTACAGTTTGTTATCCTCATTTTACAGAGGAGGAAGCAGAATTCCAAACCGAGTCAGTGACTTGCCTGCGGTGCCATTATCAGAAAGTGGCGGGACCCTGGTTCAAACCCTGGTCAATTTGACTCCACATGTAGCAAATGTCCCATGCATCTAGCACTTAGTTTCCTCTTCAGTAAGAGAGGAGATTCACCTTAAAAGTTTCTTTTAGTCCTAGCAGTCCCTGAAAGAATGCATGTTACTTCCTTTCCCTCAGTGCCTTGCATAGGAGGGGGTCATGCAGGGAGCGCTCGTGCATTTATTCCAGTGATTTAGACAAGGTCCAGTAGGTGGAGCCAGAGAGTACACACAACCTTCCGTGGCTGATGAGGAGAATCTGGGTATTGTCCTCACTCCGTGTTAGTTGATTCCCTCTTCAGAATAAAAATCACTGCTATGAGCTAGTCTTGGGGTGGAGAGAGATGAGGCTCCCAAACCTGAAAGATGAAGGCTAAACTGGAGTTTATTACTTTGGGAATAATCTTCCACGGGAAGGGAAAATCAGTAGAAGAAACAAAAATACTTTCAGTTTCACAGGTAATGAGCGGAGTCTTACTTATAGGTGCTGCCCTGGGTTTGAGTCCTGGTTCTCAATCTCCCTCTCCTCTCCCCTCCTCCCCGCTCCTGCCCTCTCCTCTCCCCTCCTCTCCCCTCCTCTCCCCTCCTCCCCCCTCCTCTCCCCTCCTCTCCCCTCCTCCCCCCTCCTCTCCCCTCCTCTCCCCTCCTCTCCCCTCCTGCCCTCTCCTCTCCTGCCCTCTCCTCTCCCCTCCTGCCCTCTCCTCTCCTGCCCTCTCCTCTCCCCTCCTCTCCCCTCCTCTCCCCTCCTGCCCTCTCCTCTCCCCTCCTCTCCCCTCCTCTCCCCTCCTGCCCTCTCC